>JBBPNE010000185.1:0-39292 GCA_038090735.1 Xerocomellus amylosporus | reverse complement strand
ATGTGGCGGGATCTGCCGCGGCGTTGCATCTGCGGAGGAGGAGCACCGCGGAAAGCAGCTGTGAGCATCTGGGGGGGGAAGGGGGGGAGGAGGAGCGGATGAGTAAGTTGTCGTTGAAACCTAAATAGCACCCGGCTGTGGCCCTGCCTCGAGGCGTTTTTATGGGCGCTACACGACCTTTGTCCACCGACGTTCCGTTCGGTGGTTCCCATTCGACGGCGTGCCTCTCCCATATGAACCCATTCTGCCCCCGTGGATCTCACACGTCCGAGCCTGTTCCCAAGCCAGCCCCCTGGCATATCCCGCTCAGCCATCCTTTCCTGCCCTCGGGTCCCTCCTCCCGAATCAGGCCTGCTCAGTCTCTCTGCGGGCCTCGAGGCATCAGATAGTGATCGCCTCATGTTTCACACCGCTCCCTCGTACAGCTTCACCCCACCTCCTGCGGAATTCGTCCTCCTTCCCTGTGCGCCCATCCTTGGACAATCTACTCTCAATACTCGTATCTTCGGTATTCTCCATCCTAGCCTCCAGGTTTGATGATGAGATGATCTGATCTCTATCAACGCCGCATCCCCTTTGACAGCCCAGCCCAGGCTGCGTCGTTCAGGAATCGCCCTTGACTTATTCGTCGCGAAGCCAGGGCCATTGACTTCGTGCTCCATTTCATATCTAGATGGCATGTCATTGGTGGTCGTATTCCTGCATGTCGTTTTCTGTTCAGCAAATTGTCGTGTAAATGATTGCCACCACCGTCATATTATGACGTGTCAACTCGACGACGCGTCGTAACCCCTTGGATACGACAAGCTTTCCCACGTCCGCGTTTGTCCAGGAACACTGTGTTTCGTACACCCCTGTCTTACTGCCGAGTGTATATTTTCACGCTGTCACAGGCTGTCCTCTTCGACATTTCCACAGGACATGAGATTAGTCCTCCTCTGGATTTCGCCTCTCCGCCGGCACCGGTCACATTCGATTGCCGATCCAAAACCTCCCGCAGCAGCTTCATCGGACACGATTGCTTGTCTGTCCCTCCACAGCGTGCGATGGCTCAACTTGCATGCTAGCCTCTCGAAATCCGAGGGCAAAGATACCCTGCCAAGTCTGTTCTAGCCATATGTCTTGGAGCTAAGCTTTCACCTAGCAGATCGACCTGAACATCCATCTTCCCTCGACTTTTAGACATTGACCATGTGTCAAAACTACTCTCAGAACTCGACCCGTTAGCGGAGCACCATGTGATCGAGTGTCCAGAACCTCCGTCCATCCAGCCCACGTTCATTCCGCAGGACCTCCGTTCATCCGATCCCCTCAATCCGGACCGACGAACACGAAAGCGTCGGCGATCCTATACCCTTGTGAGTACTTCCTCTGGATCGAATTCAGCCATCCCTTCCCAACAGCAAGAACCCATCGCCATCCGTCCTACTGACGCTTTCGCTCCCACCATCATCATTACCCCCTGTCCATCACAATTCAGAGAGACCTCCTGGTGGGTGCCACACCAAGACGCTTCCTTCGGCACACGTCTGACCGTGCCAACTTACACCGCACTCAATAGTGTACATCCACCCACGGTTGCTCCTACGAACAATGTCGTGTTGCAGTACACTCGTGGTCATTGGCGTGCGGTGACTCCACTGCCTGTTGAACAATTTAGGAGGGGGTTGTTCTCGAGGATTCCCCGAAAAAAGAGCCCGTTGTGCGCATTTTGGGACAGTTGACTTGTTTCTATCATGCTTTGTCCGTGCCACTATCTCGCCACCGATCTTTTCTATCTTGTGCTACGGCAGTTTGGCATGTCATGACCACTTGCTGCGAGTCGGCCTTATTGTGGTCCATACAGTTGCGGGAATAAAGCCATACACGTGTAAGGCATGCATGTGGGAAAACGGCGTGTCCTTGAAGTCGACCTGTTGCTAACGTTGATCGCCGCCGCTCGTCGAGTCCGCTCCTTTTCTTCTTACCCTTTGCACATTCCGTGCACGCCCCTCTGGACACCCGCTATACTGCCCAGCAATCCTACACCGTCCTCGCCATTTGCTATTTTCATGTCTCTTCGTGCGCTCTTGTACGCATATGTACTCGGCGGTCTAACCTTCATCCCTCTGGTCATATTTACCTTCATCTTCATCACCGTCTATACATCCGTCCCAGTACCCGACCCCGACACCAGCAAGAATGCCAAACCACGTTCTCCGGAACACGATCCCCCCCAAGGTCTCTCGGAATCCCCCAGCGAGCCCCCCAGCGACTTGAACGACCTCCCGCGGACCCGCAAGGGCTGGCTCACAGTCCGGCACACCTTTGAAGAGTCCTCTGTCGACGGCTCGTACGTGACGCTCGTCAAATCGTACCTCGATTCGCGCTCGAAGGACCCCAAGCGTTCGCGTCCAAAGGACATGTGGTATGTCGTGCTCAAGGGCAAGGTGATGTATTTGTATGAAGACGAGGGCATGACAGAGTGCGAGGCGGCGGTGGAGTTGGGTGGTCATGACGTGGCGATTTATCCCGGGGGGTTGTTGGATGGGGAGTTGTTCACGCGGCGGAATGCCATCTGCTTGCGGCCTCGGTCCAGGGGCGCCGAGGAAAGCTTGCCGAGCGTGTCAAAGGATGTGGCGTTTGGCGACGGGGAACAGAGCGAGAAGGCGGATTGGGACCACGCGAGGAAGCGGGAACAAGACGAGAAGAGCAGAGAGATCGTGCGGGAGGAGGCTTTCGTGGCACCTTGGTTCATCTTTGTCCGGTCCTGCGTCGACATGGAGGACTGGTATCTGGCTCTCGTGCATGCGTCTGACCATCCATCAGGCACGCCAACGCTGAGCCCGCTCAAGCCCGTCTTCTTACCATCCGAAATGAACTGCTTGGTCGCTACGCTGGACGAACAACCAGACGTCATCCCGATGCGATGGTTCAACGCGTTGTTGGGACGCCTCTTTTATAGCTTTTACAGGACCCAGATGCTCGAGACGCAGATTATCGCTCGTCTCATGAAGAAGTTGTCCAAAGTCAAACGTCCCGCTTTCCTCACGGAAATCGCTGTGACCCAGTTCTCGGTCGGTGACAAGGCACCGACGTTTAGCAAACCTATGCTCAAGGAGCTCACAAAGGAAGGTGACGCGTCGTTGGAAGTGGGCCTTTCGTACAAGGGCGAGATTCGTGCCACCGTTGAGGCGACTGCTGTGATCAATCTTGGAGCACGCTTCAAGTCGTATACCGTCAAACTCGTTTTGGCTGTGGTGGTCCGCGAGCTCGAAGGCAACCTTCTGGTCAAGGTGAAACGCCCTCCCAGTGGCCGCTTGTGGTATGCCTTCACGAAGCCGCCGCGCATGGTCGTGAACGTCGAGCCCATTGTGAGCGACCGGCAGATTACTTGGAGCATGATTTTGAACACCATCGAGACAAAAATCGAGGAAATCGTAAGTGAACACTTGAAATGTACTCTCGTGGACTCTGAACGTTGGACAGATCATCGATTCTGTTGTGCTGCCCAATATGGACGATATTAGTTTCTTTGACAGTGTCGAGTATGAACATCGTGGTGGAATATGGGCGGATGCCGTACGCTTGGATAGACCGATGGCAGCACCAGCTCCGGAGGTGGTCGCCAAACCCTCCGCTCCCCTCGTAGGTCCCCAGCCATCGGAAGAACCGGGACCATTTACGCTTGCGCGTACTCAATCCGAACTGGAGCCAGCGACAGAGACACCATCACTGGACAGCATACCTATTATTCGCTCTGTAACCGCACCCTCAGAGAAGCCTTCCGCGGCAGCTAGGCGGCGCTCTTGGTTCTCTTCCGAACTCGATCCTGAACACGCAAAGGAAGTGGAGGAAGAAGTTGTGCGTGGCAGGAGAGAACGAAGCACAGAACGGGATGACAGTCTTACTCCTCCACCTGACACCCCCACTATACAACCCTCGGACGTTTCGGACAGTGATCAGGATGTCCATGAATATCTCTCCCCACGTCCGTCATCCGCACACGATCATACACGCTCAAGGTCGTCACGAGCTTACTCTATTTCATCTTCAGTAGGCGGTGACGAGTCTTCCAACTACCTCTCCGACACCAGCGCGACCTCCAAGAGTCCACGCAACTCCATGGGGCCGACCACCACGAGCTCGTTCTTGTCCGCGCTCAAGTCCAAAGCTGGGGACAAACAAGCACTCAGTAATACCGCTAAAGAAGCGATGCGGAAGTGGGGTGTTTGGGGGTTGAAGAAGGACAATGGCGGTAACCCGTCTCCGGATGACCTTCTTGATGTGGGCCCACCTGATCACCGTCTCCGGACCGAGAGCACATCTGGTCGCCAGAGTTATGCGGACATGCGTGCAGCGGTTATAGAGCGAAGAGAACGCGAGCAATCGGAAAGAGTCAACGGACGCTCATCTCCTGTTCCCATTCCTCAAGGAAGCGGCAGAGAAAAAGGGAGGTCGCCCAGCCTGTCAGGTGGTCGCATGACTCCGCATTCAAGTGGGTCGACTTCTCCAGGCTTGTCACGCTCGTTGGGAGAAAACGTGTCCAGTGATCCTTTCAAAGACCGCGATTTTACAGAAGTCGCGGAAGAGGAGCCTGCACCGTCATTAATTCACACCCAGCCCCCCCAAGGACGTACGATGACAATCCCAGGAATCCATGCGAGTCACAGAGGCGAAGTGATGTCCATGGGACATGTTGCACCCGTTTCGCCTGCCGCGGACAGCAAGCCAAAGGGTGCAGCGATCCAGAGCATGTATCGTCTGTGGAAGAGCCCCATTCTGACAGGACAGCAGAGTCAAGATACACAAGCATCGACTTCCACCTCGCCTGAACACGGCGATGCGAATGATCGGAATCATGACGTGGCTCCACTGTCTCTCACACCCGAAGTGATTTCTCCTCCTTCGCGTTCCGTTCCACCGCCTTTACCTCCTCGGACTGTTTCTTCTGTCGCAGTGAGACACGCAGCAGAAACCACGGATGAATCCCTTGCTGTCCCATCCGTCTCGGCGGCCTCGCAGGCACTAAAGACGATCGCGTCCAGGGACGAAACACGTAGGGTGTCGATTGAAATTAATATTTCGGGAGATGGCGAGTCGACGCTGCCTTTGGCATCAGAAGGGACCTCGACTGCGGTACCAACCACCAAGCCAGATAGCAAGCCTCCCTTGCCACCCCGGAAAACCCCAGTGTGACGCTATGTTTCTTCTTTTTTCCTCTGTAGCATTACTTTATTGCTCGCCTTGCAATTTATCATGATGCACGTCAACTTGCACGCGTCGGCTCTGATATCATAGAGCTGACCGAGTACGTATTAGTCACGAATGCGGCTTGGCAGTTGTCAGGTCGGTCGTCAAGGGGCCGGAAGGATCTGTGTGGTCGCCAAGGTCTAGACAAGGCCGAGTTGAGTGACGACCCGGTCGAACTTGTCCTCGGATCCGGGTGTTTGTTCGAGGATAGATGTAGTTTGAACTCCAGCAGCGCAATGACGGATTTCGGAGCTAGGCTAGTAGTGAGAGATTTACGGCGACGATGGCAGATTTACGGGATTGACATTAGCACGACGCCGCACAGGTATTCAAATTAAGCGAGCCTCTCACTTGAATGCAATGTGTTTTTTTCCCTCCACAACTCTACTCCTTGCAACGACTTGTTAGGATCAAGTTGATGGCTGCTACACCTCCTCGTCCCGCCTCACCTGCCCCACGTTCGGCCGTCGCCCCAAAGCCCGGCCACAGCCTGCAGATCTCGCCCAACCTCGAGGCTCTCCTCCAGCACGATGAGCTCACGCGTCGCAATAGCAGCTCGCCCACGAGCGCGTACCATGCCTCGCCGTCATCGGGATTTTCCATCAGCCTACCCCCGCCCCCGCCGCGGAAAGCCAAGGGCAGTCGCAAGGCAGGTCAGCGCGAACAGGAGCCATTTCCTACGACGCGAAGCAAGGAGCAGCGTCGGAGGAGCGCGGTCGTTGGCTCTGATTTCTGGTTTCCTAGTACGACGTTTCCGCCGGACGGTGGTACTGCGGGCCAATCAGCGCTGGGCTCTTCCTCACGGCCGGTGACTCCGAATCCATACCTCAATCCCACCCCCGTCCTGGCACCTATTAATACACCACCGCACCCAGAGCTCGGTACGCCTCGTTTCGTGGCCCGCCGTGATACTCCTGGTTGACACTCACACTACACCGCCTTTCTAGATGAAGCTCCGACACCGAAACAGGCTGACAAGCCTCTCGCAAACGAGTCTAGGTCTGAGTCGTCGCGATCTGCAGCTGAGATCCGAGGGCGTTCTAGTGCATCAGATCCCTCACACCGTGCGCTCCACAAGGTCGAAAAAATACTCTGGATGGGTCGCGACTCTCTCAACCTCTTCTCCGCGAACGGCGTGCGGCGCAATGACTCTGATCGTCGTAACGACCAAGCCGAATCGGGTGACGTTGATGCAGTGCAAGGTAACCCGATCCTGTTTACCGACAGTTGGTTTAGCTCAACGCCGCAACCCCAGATAGACAAATGCGGCACGTGCCTGTCGCACTCGCTCGACCGGCATCCAGGTTCGGCGACAGCGATACAGCCACCGTATGTGCTTGTGCTCTTGTGATGTCGGCTTAATTTTCACATCCCTCGCGACAGTCGTCCTCAAAGTCCGGGGCGTCGTATCTTCTCGCCCTACAGCAAGGGCCACGCCTTGAACCATCTGAAACCGCTTCGATACGCTCGTATTCGGCCCGCATAGAGTCAGGCACAATCAGCGACTCAACTCCCATACCTCCATTTACTCCAGCGCATCTTCAGCCTCGACTATCTTTACCTTCCATTTCCATGTCCCATGATTCATCGTCACGACTTCACTCCATTGACAGTGTCACCGGCAACGACTATCTATCCTTCATTGATTTCTTCTCCTCATCTACGCCCGACGAATCGAATCTTTGTAATATCCAGGATAACACTCGGGCAATCCGTTCGTCTCGTCGTCAACTTCAATCGATCAGCATCCCCCCTTCCAATCTCTACTCTATCTCGCATAGTAATCTTTCATCGGCTTCCCTTGCCAGCATGAGATTCGCTCCTCCGAGTCCTACATCTCTCACTGTGCAACAAATATCTCCCATGTATCCCAACTCGGGCACGTCGTCTTCTGTCGCCCTCTCATCGATGATATTTGCTCCCCCTAGTCCCTCTGTTGAACATGCTCCCTCACGGTTGCAAACGTTCTCAGACCCACGTTCTCCCTACTCACCCCTCGAGTTTGCACCGCCGCCTTTTCCCGGTGTCGACGGACCTTCTCTTCCTACAGCGCCAGAATTGGCTTCCGAACGTGGTAGGAAGCTCAAGGCAAAGAAGCGTTCCAAGTCGTCGTCTCCGTATCATGTTCACGATTCAGTATCGCCTCTTCCCCCTACGACGAATCAGCTCGATGCAAACGAACGAGCAGACCGTATTTGGCGAAACCGCAAGCTCGCTCGCGTTTTCGGCAGGACGCCAGGTACAGAGGAGTCGGCGACTGACGTGGATGAACCCCGCCTGTTAAAGAAGTCGCATTCGCCGTCGTTGGCAACCTTGCTCACGAAACAGAAAAACCACCGACATGCCGTGTCGGTCTCGCTTTCTCTTAAAGCTCCTGGTATGAAGACAGAGCCTTCGACTCCGTGGCAGACGGATGGGTTCTGGTCTCCGGGTGGTCGCAGACATTCTACTCCTTTGGCAACGGGTTTTACGTTGTATGTGGACGACGAGCAGGATGAGACGGCAGCCAAAAGCCCTCTTCGCTCGAGCAAGCTCTTGGATTCGCCGGATGCTGCTTCTACGAGATCGTTCATCGATCTATCCGATGAGGACAGCCGTGAGGACGATGTGTCGGACCTCGGCCTTTTCCCTCCGCATCAGAATAGGCGCCAATGTCTCTACCACAGTAGTTCGACGCCTTCTCTCGTCGAGTCGCTCGATTCCGAGGCGCAAGCCGAAGTAGAAAAGCGACGAAAGCGAGCAAAGTTGGCAAGGCTGCATCGTTTCCTTGGCTCGCGTGTTCCTCCAGAGGCTGTTAATGGAAGTGCAATCGGTCCCCCTTTGTCCCCTCCTGCGGCCCCCGAAGAATCCAATTGGCTTCGCGGGCACAAGAGTTCATGTTCGAACGAGTTTGACCGCGGTAAAGAGGAGTTGGACGAGAGGGAGAAGGCTCTCAACGTCCGCCGGGCGCAGAAAATGGAAAGGGTACGTACTGCCGTCTCTCTGTACGCCTGGCACTGCTGACTCGATCTACAGGTGTTTGGTACTCCACCACCTCAAATGCTTTTTCATACTCGCCACAGTCGTCCCCTGGCAGTACCACTTTCTCAGCCAACGTCCCCTATTGATGTCAATCCCTTTGTTTTAACACTGGATATTCCCTCCTGTTCTCGTAACCCGAACCAATCTGCGTACGCGGGTAAGACAACTCATCCAGGGGGACCATCGGATTCTTCGAGATGTTTACTTGCTCACCACGAAGACACTCCTCAATCCAGCCCTTCGTCGTTCGCGCAGTCGTTCACTGATTCGTTCACCGAACCATTGTCAGGATACCATCAAGTCTTGGCTCAATCTTCAGTCTATTTCAACTATCAGCATTCCCTGAATTCCTTGGTTGATATCATTGATCGAGTACGTGTCTCTAGTTTGCCGCGTATGCGTGCACTCATACTCTTTTCCAGGACGACCGTAAGTCTCTCGTGGAACTTCATCGTTTCCTCCATGGCGAATCCGAGGAGTCACCGTATGACGAGGAAGTGGCAGCGAACCCCCGCCGTCTTTCGATTGCGACGTCCTTGAGGTCGGAACGACGACACTCGCTTCCGTCGAACGCGTCTATGACCTCGCTCTCGTCCGAATTCCACGCTTCTCCAAAGGCGTCGCTGTTCCAAATCCGGCGACGAAAGGCAGCCAAGTTGACAAACTTTTTCGGGGTCGACTATCGAGAACTGATCCAAGATATCTTGGAGAGCATCGAGAAAGGCGTCGAGGAGGAATGCACGCAGGGTACTCTGCAGCCTCAGGAGGTCGAGGTAAGTATCTCCATCTTGTCCCGCCATTCTTTTTTAGGGGGCTCACCCGGAATGTGTAGGTGTTAATGCACCGAGTAAGGAGCCTCCGAACGATGAAAGATCCCTTTGTTTCTTCTTGACATGTCGTTTCTTGATTATACACATTTTTTCACCATGTAATCACCTTCATCAATCATCTTGGCATTCAAGGAAGTCGTATACGTATAATCACATTAATGAATTCCAGTTAGTATCATAATCAGAGCATCGAGCGGTGCAAAGTAGGGTATCACAGGATAACTAGTTCTCCACGACACGAGTGACACCAAAAGATGTGCGATTCGTCCATAAACTGAGGTCGATGGGAGTAGGAGTCGATGTCAGAGACCGAATCTGGGACGGGGGACAGACCCCTCGGCGGTGGCGTGTACCTATGAGCAGCAGTTTCGCTTTCGATCCTGGCTTTCAGCATGCTCAGGCTGACTTGACGCTTGTGACGCGTTTCCGGTGAAAGCCCGACGTCAAAGACGGATCGAGTGGGTGGCACGAGACTGGAGGTCAACGATCCACGCCGCAAATCGCTGCTCGTCCGACTGGAAGGTCGTGCGCCAGGGGAAAAGGGTCTCGACGTGGCCCTCGAAACGGAACGCGACGCAAGTTGGTCCTCCAAAATATGGATCTGTCGTTGGAGCCGATGCGCCCTGTCCTGCGCCTCGAAGACGGCGGTCTCCAGCGCACGAATCTGAGACTGCGCAGACGAAAGCTCCATGGCGTGCTGTTGTTTCACGGCGCTGAGCATCTCGTCGTCCAACGACCGGAGGCCATCGTCGGTGATGGGCGTCTTTTGTACGCTCTCCAACTCTTCCTCTTTGGCCACCAGCTCGCTCTGTAGAACCTCGATCTCTGTCCTGTAGTGATGGATGAGCTGGCTTTGTTCTGCTTCGTTCTTGCGTGACGAATCCAGGGCGAATCCCAGTTGGGAGATTTCCTCTTCTCGGCGCCGTGCTTCTGCGTTCATCCGGTTGCCGAGATCTGCTTGTCGCACCTCTGTCTGCCGCACTCGTGTACGCTCGGTTTCCAATGTCTTCACGGTCGCTTGCGCGGACTGGAGCTCGGCTTCAAGCAGGGAATAGCCCCGTTGTAGGTCCGCGACGCTCTGCTGCAGTGACTGGTTGTCTTTCTCCCGATGTGCGTCCGATACTCTCCGTAGCTTGGCCGCCTCTGCCTCGCGTTCCGTCCCTTCGCTGAGAGCCATCTCGAGCTTGGAGATGAGAGTATCACGAGACCTCTTCTCGTGCTCCAGCCCCTCTATCTGCTCCATCAGCTCAAGTTTGACAGAGGTCAACTCGACGATCTTGGGTCTCATATCCTCCAAAGACTCCACGAGCCTCGTCCCTTCGGCTTGTAGGTCCTTTTGCGTCTTCTCCGACTCTTCCGCGCGACGAAGTGCGGCACGTAATTCTCCTTGGATATTCTGGAGCGCCCTGTCGCTGGAGGTCACTTCGGAAGCGAGCTCCCCAAGCTTTTGCTGGAGTTGCTTGACTGCACTCTGGTTAAACTCCACCTGCGACTGTAATGAGGCGCGTTCTTCAAGCAGAGCGTCACGACGATCGTTGGCGGACTGAAGATCTCCTTGTAGTACAGCATGGTCGGCTTCGAGGCTAGAATGTCGGGCCTTCCAATCCGCCTCGCTCTCGGTTTTCAAGCGAAGCTGTGATTCCAGCTGATCTCTCTCACTTCTGGTGGTCGTATGCGACTAGAGAGCGGTGTCAGCACGGCACAAGAACAACCGTATCGAGAACGCACCTGTTGTATTCTGTTGAACTGAAACTCGAGTTCGTCAGCACGATCTTGGGTGTTCTTCAGAGAGATCTCCAATTTGTCTGCTCTGTCATCACTCTCAATCTGCTCCTCCAGCTCGCGGACCCGTTGCTGATGTTGATTGGAAGCGGCTTGTACTTCCTCGAGCTCGGCTTTCCTGAGTTGGATCTCGCGCTCCTACAGACACATGAAGACCATTATGGCTCGAAAAGTGAAGTACCACACAAACCTGGTCTCTAACACGTTCCAGCAGTTCTTTCTCACGAGAAAGGGTCTTCTCGAGTTCATTTCCTTGCCTCCCAGCAGTGACCTCGAGTTCTTGGACCTTCTTGGTCGCATCGGCAGCCTTTGCCTGCTCAGCGAAGAATGATTTTGTCTTCTCCTGGAGCTCTAAGAATGACGACTTCAGCAACGTCCGCAGTATATCAAAAGTGGCTGTACCTATCTCGGCCTCTTCCAACCGCTGGACCGAGGCTATCAGGGAGGCCTTCTCGGAGACCAGAAAAGAAATAGTCTGTTGGCGACTTTGATCCTGTTCTTGCCATCGTTCAGAGTTCTCGATAGCACTCGCGTGTAGTTCCTCTATCTGACCACGAGCTGCAGAGAGCTCCTGTTCGACCTTTGTCGAGTGAGCCCGGGAGCTGTGAACTTGCTGTTGTGCTGATCCCAAGTCCGAGGCCAAACGGTTGATGTCTGTCGTCGTGTCACAATGGAGTTCTGTCTCCACGAGAAAGTGGGACATACCAGATTGCAAAGAATCGACATGTTCAGCCGCCTCGCGCAGTCTTTGGTCCAGTTCAAGGCGACTGGTCTCCAGGTTGCCAACCTTGGTTTGAGTGACATTGTGTAGATCCTCCAATCGCGACTTTTCACGGGAGAACTCCTCGAGACGACGTACGGCAACCACATGAGATTCCATTGTTTGTGCAAGCTCATCTTCGAGAGCTTTGCAGCGAACCCGTTCTTCCTGAAGGGCCTTGTCCTTCTCTCGAGCATCTGCTCTCACACTTTGTGAGAAGGGCAAGTAGAGATGGAACTTGGCCACTCACCATCCTGAATTTCATCAAGGCGGGTCAGAGAAGTTTGAAGAGTAGAGTTCTCAGTCTGCAGGGAAGCTATGACCTGACGTTGCTCTGCCAGTCGATTGTGGAGGTCATCGAGAGCCTGCTGGTTGACCAGAGGAGTCGCCGCAGACCGCGAAACGGAAGCCGGTGTGCCTGCACGCTCTGGAGGTGGTGGTGGGGACTTTGGCGAAGGCCTCGGGCGCTGGGTTTGGGGTTGGGCGATGGCATTCGCGTCTGTGACTTCAGCCCTGGGTAACGACTCGATCCAATTCGTGTCGGTATCATTGGGGCTGAATCTGTGCAAAACCATACACTTTTTGGAGACGTTGAAACGTCATAACAGTAGGAACATACAGCTCATTGATATCTCGCGCGCGCTTCCCTTCTTCAGCTGGTGCCGCGGGCTCTGCAAGAGCGGGGGTATAGGACCGAGATGGCGGAGGGCTAGCTAATGAGGTGCTACGAGAGCCTACGACTCCAGTGGTCTTCTGCTGCTGTCGCTTCTTGAGCTGTGAGGAGAGGTCAGCTTCGGGTGTCGAGTGTGGCAAGACGCGTACTAATGCTTTTGCTCTCGCAGCCTTTGCAGCTCGATCTTCCTCGAAAGACATGGATATACGGAGTTGAGTTCGTTAGTGGTCAGGAAAGGCCTTGCTCAAGTTGGTGGGTGAATAACCGGGCTCCCTGAGTGGTGCAACGCGACGTGGCGAATCAATCTTTCTAGTTACCGATATTCCAGTAGACTGACCATCATAACCAGATAGAAAAAAATGGATTGAATCTCGAGAGAATATGCACAGTGTTGGTAGCAAGTGGAAGAGACATCAGAGATAGAAATTGGGCAGCGGCAGATGACTCGTAAGGAGACAATATATATATATCAAAGCAGCGAAGGGGTGCATGCCTACAAAGAAGACTTGCAAAACCTGTAAGGATCGACTCGAGGCGAGCGTTGGAAGGAACGCAAGCGGGTGAGAGTATGACAACGATATCAATGGACAGATAGAGGAGAGAACCGGGGACCAAATAGAAACGGAGAGGGAGTGTCGTGGAAAAACAAGAATTGTCACAGTCCAACTTTCATCATGCCCAGACCTGAAAACGAGTACTCAGTCATCATTACCTGGGGGAGATTCCCCAATCACTCACTCGAAGTGTGCTATCCCAACTGCCTGTACAAAGGGCCATGCCATCGACTGACACGCCCAAACAACTGACCCGGTTTTCATGCCCGGTCAAAACTCCCACGCGTTCGCCTCTCAGCGTGTCCCAGACATTGCAAGTCCAGTCATCATAACCTCCGAAAAGGATACGACCAGAGATTGAAAATGCGACTGAAGTGATTCCACAAAGGATATTGTCATGGGTGAAGCTGTTCAATTCACGATCTGCTCGGATGTCGAACAGCCGGCAAGATGCATCATCAGAGCCAGTGGCAAAGGCGTCGCCGTTGGGGAAAAATCTAGTGGACAAGGTTCAGAAACAGACGAGGAGAAGGAAGACTAGACGCACTGAACGGCGTTAATATCGGATTCGTGACCAGTGAAGGTTTGCGTAGCGCGACCACTACGTATGTCCCAAAGCTTTGCGGTGGCATCGCAAGCACCAGAGACAAACACATTTTGGTTAGGGCCAAGCGATAGACTGAAAAGACATGGGGGTGAGAGGACGGGGAGGACGGATTGAAGGAGAGTTACCTCATGACATCACCGGTATGGTCGCTAAATTCGACAACTCGCACGCCGGCTTCAATGTCCCAAAGCATGCAGGTCATGTCACCAGAGCTGGTGACTATTTGTCGGTCATTGATAAACCTGCAGCAACTGAGGTAACCGGAGTGGGCACTTAATTCGCGGGCGCCTCTGACACCGTTGGCTTCCCGACTGTTGAGATTGTAGATGGAACAAATGTTGTCTAGACCACCACATGCGACGAAATTTCCAGATGGCGAATAGGCACAAGTCATGACCCAGCTCGACCGAAGGGGGATTGCATGGACCTTGTTGGTGGTATAAGCGTCCCAGACGATTAGCTTTCCATCCTGTGAGGCTGAGACAAGATGGCGTCGATCTGCAGCCCAGTGCATGGCATAAATCTTTGCAAGGTGTCCCTTGAGCGCACGTCGGGGGCGCATCACGATCCGGGGAAGGGTGTCGACCTCGGCAGCCATCGCACGCACTAGGAGCGAAGAGGGTCATTGTGGAGATCCTGGAAGAGAATAGGACCGAGCGACGTACGGCTCGTATCAGCGGAGGCCTCTCTGCTGGCACGTATTTTCTCCTTGAGGACCTCTGCCTCACGACGTGCCGCGGCAATTCGTTCCTGTATGTCGCCCTGTGGTTGTGCCATTGTTGCGAATCAAGACTGGAGAAGAGGTGAGTGCGGGTCGGTGAAGAGAAAATTTGCGCACCAGGGCTGCTTGCGAAACAAGGGAGAGTTAGCGGGGAGCGTGGGAAGGTGTGCAAGAGCGCGAACAAGGCGAGATGGTAGTCAAGTCGTGTCAATAGCACCGGATGACGACGGCGACGACGAGGAGAGACGAGTTCCACCCAAACCGTGACACTCGTCCGCATTCACAATAACGGTCATTCCCGAAACTCCGACCGTGCCACATGACATGATTCATAGCCAAAGTACATTACACATGACCCCTACATCACACCGTACTACCCGGGTGCACTTGAGTCATTGGGTGTTGCACTGGGCCAGCCAGAGAACCGAAAGCGTCCTTGACCGACGACAGCCAGACACCCTGACCACGGGTCGCGGCAATCACGGCCATGACGAGTACGACGCTAGCGTACACCAGCACTTGACGAACCCTTCAGATCAAGTATGAGAAAAAACAATCAACCCACGAATGATAAAGTTCAGGAATGAAAAGGCGGCCATTGCCTGGGTTCCTTGGCACATTCCATTGGCAATGGCTAGAACGGCAGTGGTCAAAGAATGCACACCATGACTGCATGGAATTGAATCCTACTGTTCTCGTAAATGCACCCAAACGGGAAGTAGTAATTGAACCCCGAAATCGTTTCGCCAGCACTGGCCATCCAGAGGATACAGAGAAAATCTGCAGCATCATAAACGTCGATTTTGCGTGCAAAAACACGTCGTCTTACACAACCAGGCCACTTCGACGACGATCATGGACGTAAAGGCACCGCGGCGAAGGAAGTTGACAATAAGCCTGCATGGATAGATCAGCCTTCAGGAGGAGCACCTCACAATACTACCAACATGACGGGCAAAGTTACCACAGATATCACCGCAACAGCAAGACCAAGAGCACAGAATGTAGTCGTAGCGACGAAATATTCCTGTGTCTGTGCTATCAAGTGGGCGGTGACGGCCAGCTCAACAAGAGAGAAAAGCGATGTCACTCCTGGAACGGGCGTCGGTAAAATATTGCTTCAGGTTGATATTGCTTACCTAGAACAACTTGGCGGATGAGTGGGACTACAGCCATTGTCGAAAGGATAGAGGGGGATAAAGGTTGGGAAGGTTGGAGCTCCCGTTTAGTTCCAGCTGGGTCTTTATCTTTGCAGGACAAGACATCCCTTCGAGGATGTAGTAGTAGGGAAATCGCCCCTTGTCCTCGGAATGGGATCTTACACAGCCTCTAGCCATGTCCATGAGGCAACTTTCAGCGCCCACAAGATTCGAAAGGTCGCCGTGAGCCACAGGGCTTCCCTTGGCGTAAGGTATCTGTAGATGGAGAATCCGATCTACTCCATTCTCTTGGGGTCACCTGAAAAAGTACCTGGCCCTCAGAGTATAAGTATCGAGAACACCCACCGAAGCGCCCATATGTTGATGGCAAGTGATGGCGGATGATGTAAATTGCAAGTTTCAGGTTCAACAAACAGGGTCCTATATCGGGAACAATACTTATCCTTGCGAACAGGGACTTCGACACTGGCCTGTACGTTCTTACCTGCTTATTCCTGCCGGTGTCGATTGGCAGCCAGCCTATCATGCATTCATGGCTTGGCAGGCCCGTAACACAGAACCGCGCCAGGATCCGTGGCTCAAGGCCACACTGCAGAACCACCTTCGAGCTTTGTGGCCAGGGACAAGGAGTGCACGATTATCAAATCCGTTCCTTAATAGTGGCTTTCGACCTGTTCCGACTCAGAGTCCGAGTCGATCCGATACAAGACTACCGCGAGAATCGGGAAATTCTTGTGCATTTTGCGCGAATTCTGTCGACGCAATCACCGGAAAGCAGTGCCGGTACACCGAAGTGCCATGGCGGTTGGTACAAGTGACCCAGCAGCATCATAATCGGTTTCGTTGAACTTTTGGCATCGGCGCCGAACTGCTGGTAACTTTATATCTGACTAGCTTCTGTCTTTCTTCTATTGACTGAAGTGGGTACATTCCAAGCTACAACCTAAATATTTCCGGGACCGAAATAGCAGCACACGGTTACAAGTTACACACAGCCACATTGTCCAAAGTTCCCCGTCGATCGTCAAGCGCCTGCATGTGTACATTAGGGACCAAATTATGCAAAGCAGTGCGTGTATCCACACCTTCAGGATAAGTCAGGAGTAATATGATGCCAAGGCGCGATAGGTAGTTTCGGCAGCGCTTTCCATAGCGGTTCCCCTGTCGCGGGCCATGCCCCTCCCATATTCAACGCCATTAACTGTAGACAACCATTCATCAGTATTTAGGTAAGAAAGTAACGACCAGCATAGCTTACAGTACGCAATCGCTAACCATTGTGTGTCATGTGGTGGGCCAGACTGTGTGTATGCCCAAGAAAGATGTTTTGTATGACCATATCGGCCTTGAAGATAGTTATTCAGGTACATCCGCCAGTCACTTTTTTGGCAGCCTAGAGCACTATCAGTGAATCTCGGCTCCATAAGCGGTGCCAAGAGGTACTTACTACGATCCATAAGGCCAACAGTCACTGTGATCGTTCGGAAGAGATGCGGTACGATGGATATCTAGGGCCCGTTGAAGAGAATTGCATTATTTATGGGCTTTTAAACCGAGGATCCACAGCAAGTCGGAGACTGTCATATCGAGTCAAGAGATAACGAGAAGCTTGAGGGACTATCCCAAGGATTGCACCGCTAAGAGTCGGGCTCAAGGAACGCAGCTGTGTGTAAATCACACACGTCGGCGGTACCCAAGTTTAGAGAGCAGAGGCCCTTGTGCCATTGCGACGAAATATAGCTGTAGTGGGATTTTTTGTAACTGCCATCGGTGTTAACATCGACCGCAACTTTGAGCAAGTGGAGGAAACGCCATACTTTGGGCGCCGATCTGACTCGCCCGCCAAGCTGTGTGTGAGAATAATATCATGTTATCGCGGTGTTAGCAACCTCCGGAGGGTACGTGACCGTCATGACGTTCATTTGCCAAGTATCGACCCCTGTTATCTTGTTACTGTTACAAAAGTGTCGTAGGACCGAGAGGGTCCCCACGTACAGTTATTGGCCTCGGATGTCAGACTGCACAGCATATTGGCGGCTCTGCAAGATACCATGATACACGTAGTTTGGTGGCGGCAGTGGCAGTTAACCCTCAAGTGGGACAATAGGATCGTGTCTGACCGGTTTCGTGAAGTCTACGTCCAATGTCCGAATTGTCATTTCTGTTTCGTGGCGGCCGCAGTGCTCGTCACGGCAGATCCAAATCGCAGCTTCAACGAGCGCAGTGGCTACTGCGGAACCTGGACTAAGTTTATCCGCACTCTGCAGGGGGGAAAAGGATGACAACGCGTTCAGAGTCAAAAATACGATACCGTTCGGTTCCTCGAAAGTTAGGAGCACACACACTGGATGATCTTGTTGACTGTTTTGGTTCCGTTCCCATACATGGAAACACCCCTATATATTTCCGCGACACGCGTTATCGTACCGCTGCAGGAACCTTTGATCTGAAACCACATAAATTCAAGGCACTACGGTAGGAAAGGGATAGCATATTCTGTAAGACAGGGAGTTGAAACAATAGAATATGACCGAGCAGTTATTTTTTTAATTTTAATTTTTTGGTGTCGGAACGAAGGATGTTGTCTAAGAGGAACTGACAAGGTCAGCCCCCTTGGACACGTCGCGGGTTTCATCCATGGAGAAAACTGCAATATAACCAAGTAGTCACACGGGTTGAAACGTCAAGTCTCTTGCGAGAGTAACCCCAAAGCGATCAAAACATTCCTAGCAGCAGCCTCCTTCGCTGAACGACGAGAAGGTCCGTTTCCACGACCCCACTCAAGCTCGTCTACTGTAAATGAAGCGTCGGTTGCAGAGAGGAGTGGTCAAAGGTTCGCACGTACGGCACGCAATCGCCTGCCAAGTAGGTTGGTTATGTGGGCCCTCGCGCGACGTTTCCCAAGTCAAGTGGTGATGTGGGACGTCTCTGTGGGCCCTCTGCAGGTAGTTATTCAACATCTGACGGTAATCTGCCAAAATTTCTTGGTGAGGAAGTGATTGTATAGCGAACGACGCTCCTGCTTACGGTAATTTTGTACCATCGCCATGTCGAGAGTGGTGGTATTTGTTGCCTAGGCAGGGGAACCAAGTTGAAGATGGTCGGTCTTACAAGTTTCCACCTCCTTATATTCTGCAGGCCTGGCTGTGCAAGTATTTCTTGCGTGAACAGGTGGAAAATCCACAGGTTGGTAGCTCAGAGAGGGTGAACCCTTTGGCAGCAGGTTTCTGAGCTGACAATGGAACCATTTGCTTCCCAGAACCCTGATGATTGCATCATCATGATAATGCTTAAAGGAAGAACACAGATTAGCCCTCATTTCACCTTCCGGGCCGGCGGGCGCTGAAACCCGCCAAGCTGTAGAGAGATATGAAAGTACCGCGAGAAAAATGGTTGCGGACATTCGCCCAGTTAGTCGAGTTGCTATCAATGGGCTGAGCCTATTGGGGGACAAGACGATCTTGGCTTACAAAGTTGCCCATGGCGTAACGCTAAAGGCGTCTGTGCTTTCCAGTGAGTGGGTAAATAAGCACCAGAACTATAAACAGAATCAAAATGCACAGACAGTCGCTAGGATGAAGGAGTTCGTGCTTCCCTGCTTACCCATCTCTTTCGCTAGACCGTGCTACCACCCTATGACGGAGATGATCTTGCAGACCTTTGTTACGTAAGCATGTTGCAGTAGCACAGCTGTTGCAGCGTAGCCGACTAATTGCATACTGTTTACTGTCCACTTGCAAATCGCCTCAGTTACTCAGGATTGGACAGACCTCGGAATAGCTGCGCCGCCTGTTACTCTTTCAGGTTCGACTGCTATTTCATGCCGCCACGCTCCTCAGACCCCGTTCCAGATGTTCGACGTTCAACGCGCATTCCACATGTTCGCGCAATGATTGACCACTTGACCAGACTGCACAGCGAGGCAGCTCATGCCAACCTAGATCACAAACCGCACGACTCTCAACCGACACCGCCTCGTCTCCAGCCGCACCAGATCCTGGGTTGGCTGCTTACCATGACATCCCAATGGCCCTCGTCTTGGGGAGGTAAATAAACATCTAGGAACGTTTCTGCAGGCATGTAGCTTCCTCGCCTACTCCCTTCCGTCTCACCCGATCTAGATGAATGCGTACCCGGAAGAGAACTCCTTCCTAACAGATGGCGCTCTCCAAGTTGCGGACAATTTCCCGGAGCGACGCTCGGCTTTTCCAGGTCCTTCTCTTGGACCCTACTTTTGACGGTGCTTGGAGCGATCCAGTGCAGATACCCGACATGAATTCCTCGTGGTTACTTTCTTTCTCTCGCTTCTTCGCACCTACGGTTCGATCGATATTGCGTGTAGAGAGCGCGCCATATTTCATGCAGATTGGCTATTTCGTGTACCCCCAAGCTTAATGGCATCGCCGCGATCATGGAGGGCGCACACCTACTGAACCTTTCACCTCCGTTCAGCATTGCCTTTGAACAATACCGCCATCGTTAATGTTTTCTCGACACGTCTCCGCTGCTAGACGGTATAAAAATCACTGTTCGGCTATGGGAGACTTCCAGATCAACACAGAATGATTCCTGGTGCGTATTTTCCTCGACTACCAGATGGGTTCGTTCTTGCTCATCGTCTTAGCCCAAGACCCCATCGTTGCGCTGAATAATTGTAGGTCAAGCATACTCTCGCTAAACGATGCATCCTAAAAAAGTCTTGCTATCCAGACCTACAGTCCATAGGACGGGGTGCTGCTCTCAGCTGGAAGGACTCAACGAGCGGGCCAACGCACAGTCCGGAATGGAAGTCTGTATGCAAAAGTGCACATTCTTCTTCTCTGTCGTGAGCTTTGTCTGATGATACATGTAGTTTCTGGGAAAGAATATGGCGTAGGTCTTGGGACACACAAACACCTTGCACGTGGTGCGGCGGCGGCACCCGCTCTAGAGACACTGAAACTCGAGGTTGAGAGCGAGGGTGTGGTGGGTGACAAGTTAGACTGATTCTCAGTATCTCCATCGGACAGCGACTTGACTAACTCTCATTCTCTCTCTATTTATTTTTTCTCGTCCTCTCCATTCACATTCAGCCCCCACCCCTCTTTGTTACGCTGCATTTCACTCTGTAGCATTACGCCTAGCTCTCGTCTTGGACTGAACAGTTATCTATTCACGCGTCATGGGGTTGTTCAGACGTGGTCGCGAAAGGACTGACATTAGCCTGTGAATCAGCATAGGTCGAAAGGCGTGATATGAACAACACGCACGTCTGAATCCGAGAGGCTCGTGTGCAAGGTCCGACATTACCTGCCACGCCAGCGCCCAGCCTTCCCATGTACGTGTGACAAGAGTGACCGGCGAAGCATGTTGCTAAATTCGTCACAGGCGCTCTCTATTAGCCCAACATTGTCGCTGTGGTGACTTCCGAAGTCACCGGCACCGTAGTCTTCCTTGATCCCTTTCGAACACCGTGTGGAGTTGTTCTTTGACGCTGATGACGACTCAGGCGATAGATTACCGGAAGAATCTAAACACCATTGGCATGGTCACCGGAGTAAAAATTTCCGTTTGATTCTTCCGTATTTCGGTCTTATCTACAGATCAATGGAAGTCGTGGGCAATCGCTCGACCAACCCAGCCGCCGAGGCCTCCTTTCAGGTTACTGCTTGCGTTTGCCTCGTGTAATTGGTTTATCACGGTGAAATCCCCCCACCACAATTGATGTATCGAAAACAGCCCCAACATCAGAATGGTTCAGGAACAATATTTCCATGTAAGGACACAAGAAACTACCCCTTTGATCTTTGCTTGTTCACCCGATTCACCCCCCCCTGGTACTTTGACGACCGGCATGCTTTGCATAGCATAACCGGCGCAGTCAGAGATCTCACCCGCGTACACATCATCCGAGGTTAACGATGTACCTAACACGTTCCGTCGACTCTCCTGGCCCAGGCTGGGGGTTTATAGTAACGATATATATGTGGGATCGGTCACTATTTTCCTCCGTCGCGATGACCTCGCCAACAGGTGTCATGGTTCCGATGTCAGGTAATGACTTGTCAGCCAGCACGATCGTGCCCTCGCCGAATGGCTCGTTATTAATCCTGGGCGCCCGTTGGCAAGCCCCGGTTTTCAAACCAGGCGTTCAAGTAAGTTGTCGACCAACGCAAACTTCTGACGCCCTGGTAGCGCTAGGCACTTTCTCCAATGATCTCCGATTCAAGGAACGGCCTTGTGGAAACGGCTTATCCATCAACCGGTGTTCGAGCGCCGGGTGGTGGAATCATGTCTGTATTCGCCGATAGAAAAATATGACTTAAATACGACAGCAGTAACGGTTTGTGAGGGACAGTCAAGCCCATACATCATTGTCACAGCCCTATTTCTCGCCTTTAGTACTTGTCCTCCACAACATGGGAGGTGGGTCATTGTTTTTCTTGTTGACTGGCACAGTTACTCACAGAACTGTAGACTATGTCACGGTTCTCCATAATCGTGAGCTGATCGTTATGATCGTTGTGTGTATTCTCGACCTCATCATGGTGTAGACCTGCAGGGACGTAATGAGAAACACTTGTTGAGTTGGAAAGATTCCTCCCACGGCCCCCCTAATGCTTTGGCGTGGACCGTATTGTGTAAAGGTATGCGAATGGGAGATCGAAACGATGAAATGATTTAACAATGTTTGCTTTAGTTAGGGGTCAGGTGCTCGGAAGTGGTACCGCTAGTCAGCTTCGCACTGCCAAGGAGCAAGCGGCGCAATCCGCCTGTCGGGCGTTAGGGATTTCAGCATAACTTGTTCTCGGGTCGATACATAGTGCAACCAATATGCTAGCGTCAATCGATATCTAAACACTGATGAGTGACGTGACCATCGCGGAGTTTCCAAATAAGGAAAGACTGCGACCGAACAACTTTGCAAATCGTCCCTTGCATGTAGCGAGCCTCCCATTATTGCTCTGCTCCTTGCTTGAGTGACGGAAGAAAGAAGCTCCACACTAGGTTGCACGATCCGATGTCTCGACGTCTTACACCATATATTTTCGCTGGCCTCTTGGGTGCGGTTTTCACTGAGCTGAACTGTTTCGCAAACTTACTTTCGGCCCGTCGCCAACGTAGGTGTTGTCTCGGGCGTCTACATTTTCAGACCACTCTTTGAGGAGACCACTGCTGCGAGGTGCGCATTTGATTCAATACCTAAGGGAAGTACGATACTAATTTCATCTGGTTCCCAGAGAAATCCGTGGCGCAACAGGAACGATCAAATCCACAGGCGAACCGCCAACCGACGCCGCTCCTGAGGAAGACAAGTAGAAGCCGCCTGAAGGCTGATATTCGACTGTCTGAGCCGCCGCCATCTTGCACTTGTCACTCAGCTATTCCATACCGAACGTCATGTTTGTCATGTGGCCTTCGAGGAGGGTGTAGGGGTGCACTATCCGAGCGGATCGCTAATCATACGCATGAAATGGTACGGCTTCGCATTCGATCCTAATAAACGTAGCAAATTCCCGCTATCTCCACCACTTTGCGCAATCGCACACACACCCTTGTTCACCGCCGATCGACATTCATTCTCGTCACTCCGTCGATGTTACTACTAGTAGCGATGGCGTCACGGCGTTCCCATATCTGCCACACGTTTTTCAACAAGAGTCCCACTCGCATGGATAAGATCCTCACCTGCAAAACAGTCTCGGCGAGAAAGATCATCTCTTTGCGAGTCTCTTCGACAATGAGGTCTTGAATTTGCAACCACTTTTCGCCCTCACCCCCTCCGCCTCCAACTCGGAGATGAACCTTCCAGACAGTGTTTTCCTTGTCACGCGTAGTTCCCGCTACGGATTCGTGAGTAACATTCGCGATCAGATCGTAAAGCGTAGGCGGATGCGAATGTGGCGCATCGAGGTCTACCAACGAAGCATGTCGACGAAGATCCGTACGGAGATGGGGATGATTAGCAACGTTATTACATGAAAGATCGACAAAGCGCACATTCGCGAAAATCAACACCCCTGAGCGGGAAGGTGACGATAGTAGGGTTTTTCTCCTCCACGAAGGCATTCTTGGTGAACCGCTTGTAGTGGAGAATCACATATCGTGGGAGACGCTGACATTTGTATCGCCTTAGCTGACCTGCCGACTCCTTTGATGGTGCGTGACTATGAGTGACAAGGGAAGCGTGTCCAACATGAGGAGTTTACCTGTGTCGTGACGCCATCATATTTGGCTAACACTGAATGTATACTAACCTGTGGGATGATGTTTTTCTCGACTGCATCCTGGAACAGTGGTGGCGGCGGGAGATCAACCGCTAGGAAGAGGAACGGCGATATCGTTGACTTGATGTCTGACGGGCGGAAATCATAGATCGGTATGAGCATGATTCGTGATCTTAATGTCCTAACCTCTGTCAATATCAAATTTCGGCTTTTCGCTGCCAGCCTCGTCAGGGCGTACGATGACTTGCTGCGTCTCTACGCGAAGCTCTCCCTGGAATGTCGAGAAGATTGTACCTGTGCGAGTTATTACAGACACTCTGCAAACACGAGCTGAACTCACTCGAGTTCTTCTTCTTCGTACCGCCCAGATCGATGTGCAGGCGATTAAGGAGCCAACCAAGGAATTCGACTGGATCTCCTTGTTTCTCTAATGAGAATTTTCCGGAACTGGCGCGATTAACTTCCTGCAGGAACTCATGTGGGCTGACTTGGCTCTTGAAAAGCCGCGGATTCCATATTTTCTTGGCAAGTGCTGCAAATCTTTTGACAAGCTCCGTTTCTTTCCCCTTGAAATCTGATAGGAGCAAATAGTCTCGAAGTGGAGGGACATGAAGGAGCGAGTGTATGATGACATTCATATGATCATTACGCTTGATGTTGTTTAGACCAACGTACCCTTGTAAATAGGGCTTGTGTGTGAGGTCGTAGGAAGGTTTGGAGAGGGGAATGGCAGAGGAAAGGTTCGCCAACGATGCTTTCGTAAATTTGGGATTCAATACGAAAGCAATATCTTCGAGTGACGGGTCAGATACAAGATAGCCATCTGGGAGTACGTAGACCTGATAATGCACTGGGTGAGTCGCCGCGACACGTGCAAAGGGTGAATTTGACCTTTGTTGTCTCCAGATTGATGAACACATGATGGTCATCATGGATGGAGTGAGCATAGGCGTATGAGCTGCGACCACGGCCTTGGAAATACTTTCCGCAAACAAGACAGCCGTATGTATTAATATTAGAAGTCGAGACTGAGCACACTTTCTCAAAATCAAAGTCAAGCAAGGCCCTGTTAATCTGCGAGGAATATGAGGGAGTATCAGGAGTCGGGGGGCGTGGTGGCGTACGGTGTCGAGGTATAAGTCCGATGCCTTGTGCTCGTACGCGGAGGCTGTAGCATCTAAAGAGTACGGATCATCTTCTTCAACGTCCGACCCAGGGACGGATGGTGTATTTCCGTCGAACTTGCTGCTGGGCGCGGGGCTATGTTGCTTGGAATCTAACACAGCCGGGCTGTCCTCTAACCTAGCTCGTTTGCTTGGAGGCTCGCCACCCGCGTAGGAGGACTGCTTTGGAGACAGCGCACGGTCTGAGCCAGACATGCCTTCGGGAAGATCGTGAAGGACGTCCGAGTCGGTGCTAGTCAATGTGTAGTTACATAAGCCACTGGTCAAAACGAATTAACGTCTGCCCGACACTGCTCGCGGTTGGGATGCTCTCCGGCACTCGTGCTTCGTTGCGCGTTCTATCTTGCTCGACGCGTTCAAAAGTTTCCGCGTTTTCCTCAACGGCGGGCGCGCATGTCGCTTCTCAACCAAAGCCTTCGCTCACACTGGACCCAAGCTTAAAGTCGTTGCTTCACGATGTCGATATATCTTTAATGCCCAAGCATAAGGAAGAGCCAACCTCGACATCTGCGCGAGAACTGCAAGCACTGGAAACCGAGGAGGGCGAGGTAGAATACTATGACCTGGACCCGGGAGACTACCCGATTGAAGAACCTGCACAACGCAGGGACCGTAAATCACCTGCAGCCCGGTTCGGCAGCGACGGAATCGGCACTGTGGTTCTGCCACCAGAACTTCAGCGCACGGTCACTGCCCTCATTGACGGTATGTTTTTGTTGTCGCCTTCATGTTCGAATCTTGTGATCGTGTATAGGTACAAACAAGACATTGTTACACAGTGATGCAAGACGTTTGTTTGCGGAACAGGATAGTTCGGGAGAAAAATGGTCCACAGCCTACGATGTAGAATATAAAAATCGTCGACAACGTTATCAGCACTCTGCCCGCGACGCAACTGCATTCGCGTCTGTCATCCTCCCCGCGCATTATTCTGCCATATATGCGGTGTTGCACCACGTGAAACATAGAATGGGAGCATCCTGGAACGTGGATATGGTAATTGATTGGGGTTCTGCCACCGGAAGCGGGCTCTGGTACGGTCTGCCACTAGTGCATAGTGGTCTGTTCATCAGGATTTTGTAGGGCAGCGTTGAACGTGTTTCAAAAACCATCTGCGACCCCAGGAGAGGAACCACTGTTAGCCAACTCCACCGTTGTCACGTACCTTGGTCTGGACCAGCGCGAAGGTCTCGTGTCGATAGCCAAGCAACTTCTGCAGAGTAAATGCTTTGTACTTCACCCGTTTCGTTCAAGGCCGCTGAAGTAATTGCGCAGAGGCCGAGCTTGGTGCTTTGAGCGCCACGTGGGGAAAGTCCTTCCGCGATGAGTACTGTGTGGATGCTGCCAAGGGCCGTTCTACGATTGCCCTCTCAGCATTCATGTTATCTGCGCAACCCTCCCCTCTTGCCAGGAAAAAAATGGTGAAGGAAATGTGGGACAGTGGTGCACAAACGATCGTATGTCCCTTGTTCCTCGTAATAACTAGTGAATTGATCGTAGGTAGATCCTCATCGACCATAGCTCGCCTGCTGGTTTCCAAAATATTGCGGAAGCTCGTCATCTTCTACTCGACCTGGGACGCAAAGAGACTGAAGACCCTGAAATGATGAACCAGCCTTTTCGGGGCTCACATGTCGTCGCACCGGTAAGTCGCAGGCTTGCATACTGTGAACAAGTCGTGATTTTTCCCCCCCTCTTTTCCTTTCTGCCTCATTTTCTCTCCATTTCCCCACATTTGAAAAATGCCAATGTTCACTCCGCATTCACCCTTCTTTTGTGAACTAGTGCCCACATGATCGTCCCTGTCCCCTCCAAGATTCTGGCCCTTTGGGTCTTGTCTGCGGCTTTTCCCAACGCCTGCAGCGCCCCACGTTTGTTCGGCTCACGAAACATGCAAAGCAAGGACACGAGGATATCGG
The DNA here is from genome assembly GCA_038090735.1 of Xerocomellus amylosporus. NCBI lineage: Eukaryota > Fungi > Basidiomycota > Agaricomycetes > Boletales > Boletaceae > Xerocomellus > Xerocomellus amylosporus. The sequence goes on along the minus strand of JBBPNE010000185.1, from coordinate 12,642 downwards.
CTACTCATATGTTGTCGTTCGGCGAGGACCAAGACCTAATAGCACAATTTTAGGTGCAACGGGACGACCGGTGGGAAGAACGGGTGGAGTGGAGAGGGAAGCGATAGAGCGAGCGAATGCGGGGACAGGAGTGCTGAGGGAATTGCAACGTGCACATGAACATAGGCGTGACCGTACCAATATGGACCCGCAATCACCGTCGTTCTCGGTGTCAGCTGTGCGGTCCACGTCGGCGCATGTCCGATCACCACCATCCACCGATGTCAATTCCGTCTCCGCGGATCAAGCACAAGCTCGTGTGCTTGCGGATGACGGTGTTGGTGCCGGCGCTGTGGGGGTGCTTGGGCGGGTGGCGAGCGTAGATGCTGCGTCCTTCATGTCGCCTCATGTTGATTCGCCGGACGAAACTATGGTGCGAGCGCAGGCACGAACTCCCTCGTCACCAGCATCGCCATCAACGCCACCAGCGTCTGTCGGGGTACTCGCTTCCACATCAGAATTTCCCCGGTGGGCAGGATATCCAGGAACCGAACCGAGACCCGACAGTGCGCTTGAAGAATCCGAGTCGCCGTCAAACCTCGAGGAGGCTCTGAGGAGCGAGGCATACGGATGGCCGCGTCTCGTGTTTCCACCGCTCAAGAAGAGCGGACATATCATTATTGATGCATGTACGCGTGAAGGTTCGCAGCCTTTCCCTATTCCCGCCGCTCTTCCCGTCTATCGAATCCCATCATTTCTTCTAGATGAAAATGACCGGCTAACGTCCATGATTTTGCTTCAATAGGAAAAATAATGCGTCTTACGATTCCAAAATCGCAAGGAAAACAACCGTTCTACGATGCCCGCAAATCTTCGTGGGGCGACACCTTCCCTCATCCACCCAAGAATAAGCCCATTGAACGTTTCCAACCTGCCGACGAAGGAACCACATCGAAGCAACAAAGCATCCGGGTTGCGAAAGGATCGGACGTGGGCAAGCGATCAAGGGGACGAGACAAGAAAGACAAGAACCACAAGAGAAGCTATGCTGCACTTGACGATACGCTTTGGAGGGAGCAGAAGGCGAAGTGGAAAACTTCTAAGAAAGATTTAGCTTGCGAGAACGATGACGCTTTGCGGCTCGTTGACCCCGAGGGGGGGGATGTTTATCACTACTAAACTACCTATGTAACGTCGGACGTTCTCGCTTTCGAACTCGTTATCCTGCCTCAACTTTCTCCTTTCATTTGGTCTGTTTACCACGAGTTTACCACAAGCATACACGCATTGCCCGCTGGATAGATGTCCCACTATAGCATTAGTCGATATATTGTCCAACCGTTTTATTGCAAGTGCTCTTTCCCGGAGCGTCTTTGCCAAAACAGCCAAGGTATGAGCAGATGGAGTACTACAGAAGATCCAAGAAAGCCGGCGCCCACGGAATATCTCCTTTTCATTGTTCACATCTGATCGCCGCTACCAAATCCAATGCACTCACCAAGCTGTACGAGCGTCATCCAGCTCCACTCCGCCATATGGGGATCCGACCGTTCATCAAAGATCTCTTATCTGAATTCCGGGCGCTTGGGTTGAGCTGAGAAGTACCCGAGTGATCGCATTCACTGCAGGGGAAATTAGCCGTCAGTCAATAATAGTCTGCTCAGGTATGGAGACAACGAATAGCGGTCTCATCGATCAGGGACGGAATGGAAGCAATCGTGAGTGAAAAGGGGAAAATTGGGACAAGTGGACCGGTCAATCAAGAAAAAGTAAAGAAGGGCCCGTTCGAAGAGTAAGGTTGAATCAGAAAACTTGTACCGTAACACCGGGCAACTCGGAAATGGATGTAGACGGGGAGGTAATAATGCAAGAAAACCAGGATGAAGAAATGGCGAAAAAAAGGTATCCACGAAAAAGGGAAGGAAGCACAAACGAGGTACGCACCAGGCTTGACGCTCTTACTGTTCTTTCCCTTCTGGGCCTTGGCCTCCGCCTCCGCAACAGCATCCTTGAGGTTTCCCGTGGCGCGTTTTACGTTGAGGACAAAGTGTTTGGCATTCCTCACTACATCCTCTATGGGGAAATGCAGCTAGACGGGGATCAGTACCGGTAATCAAAAATAAAAGGCAGGAGAGCAAGAACAAGCTCTCGTACACCGACTTTTCCGATGGGCATCCTTATAGTTCCTGTCTTGTCGCCCCTCCACTCAGTTGTTCCCTGTAGCCTTTGAATATATCCCTCAATATCCTCGGTGACTGTTCCTCGTCTCTCAGATGGCATGAGACCACGAGGACCGAGGATACGACCGAGTTTACTGCTAATGCTACGGATGAGGGATGGTGTGCAAAGGATGGTCGTGCAGTTGTTGTGTTTGCCTTCCGCGACCTGTAACGGATGCTCAGCAACCGAAGGGGTGGCAAGAGAAGAGAACAAACGGCGTCAACAAGCTCTAGTCCACCAACGACGTGGGCACCTGCTTTCTTGGCTTCATCTGCTTGGCGGCCATCCGCGAAGGCAAGGATACGGTATTCCTTTCTTGGCTTGGCCTCTCGAGGAAGGTTGATACGGCCGGTAGGTATGGGTGCACCACGCGACATGGCAGTCCGAATCACCAACTCGTACGTTGAGTTGGGTCGCGCAACCTCTACTGCCTGACGTTGCAGAACACGGCGAGTGAGCGACGTGGAGCGCGCAATGACGGCAAACGTACGCGAAGGACCGAGACAGCATCGGGGAGGGTCATCCTCTCGTTCGCGTATGCATCTTTACCGCGCTTGGCTGCCTTTCTTTTGGCTAAGAGGGCAAGCTGATGCTTTGAGGGTGCTTTCTTCTTCTCGACGCGTTTAGCAAGCACGACGGGCGACGAAGAAAACTGGCGGCTGTATACGGGCTGGGGAGATGTGCCATTTAAGCTAGTCCCCGCGGGCAAACTGGGGTGTAGAACTCACTAGCCAGACAGAACGGGACGACAAGGGCCGGCAGAGACTGGACATTTGAGAAGAGAACGCGCGTGGGAACCAAGACCTGATCTCCACCATGTCGCTGCTCGCTCGGCCACTCCTGCGAACGTCGCAAATTTCGGTGCGCCATGCAGCGACGAACGCGCAGGCGACCGACCCAACCAACACCCAACGCGAAGTCATCCGGCGCATGCTCTACCCCCCAAATATCCGCGCCGGTCCTTCCCCCACCGGCACATGGCGTCCAGACGTAGCTCTCGCCCTCCAGCGCGCCATTCCCTCAGCACAGGCACACAAGACCATCGGGAGGGCCTGGAAGCTTTACCAACGCCATCTGCGCAAAAAACGCGACGAGGAACTGCAGCGCAAGTTCGAATGCATGAGGAGGGCCATGCAGGAGCTTGAGGAAATCGATCCAGCATTATTCAGGGAGGCAAACAGGAGAGAGGATCCAAGAGCGAGGAGCGTTGTCGAGATGGAGATGCTCAAAACTTGTTCCAACGCCGAGAAGAGAGCCATCGAGTCTAGAGTTAGAGGCCTGTTCCCTCGCGAGCTCAAGGTCCCAACAGACACTCCATCAAAAGAGGGCTGGCCGCACGATTGGAAACCATTCAATCGCCCACTATAGGTCAGCGTGCCTCTAGCTTTTACTTGTCGCGACTCTAATGTTCCGTGCCCAGAATCTGCTCTCCTCATCTCGTACTCATTAATAGGTAGTGGGGTTAGCACTGTCGACAATTAATGCTCTACAAACCACTGTCCCTAAAATCAGCCATCCTTTCAGGAGGGATACTCATAAAAGTATCCGAGGCACCCCTTCCTGCTGTCTTCGCAACCACCGCAGCGTGTACCCCTTCTAGTGCTTTCGTCCACGAGTGAAGTGCAGCATATCGTTTTTTCTCGATAGCTTGGCTACAGCTGGATGAGTATCTGCGGTACTGGAAAAGATGGAAAAACGTACGCGCGGTCCAGCTCCAATCTCATGCCGACCTGGTCTATCCGACCATCAACTTTCCCTTCCAGGATCAGCCCTATCAAGAGCTCTTCTACCTCCGCAATCTCGACGTTGAGTTGCTGTACGGTCGTGTCAGTCTCCAACTTGGCTTTTCACGAGTCAAAACTCGCCTTGGCGAGGAACGAAAGCTCCAGACGTGTGTACGGCTTGATGAGATCAATGAGGTACGAGGTGCGGAGACTTCGGAGGAGTTCACCGATGTACGATCTAATGAATGTGTCGTCCATTATCGTTGACCGATTGTCTGTACCAGCGCGCGTTAACGCCACAGTTTTCGTCTCCAATCTCCGCTTACCTTTCAAAATCTTCTCGGCCAAATGTACTTCCCTCCTTTGATACGCGTCCACCAGATCTGTCATGGCCTTGATTTGTGGGTCTGACTTGTATGGTTTCGTCTCTTGCGAATCAAACGGGTTCACTTCGCTCCCTGTCAACATGTTGGCAAGTACTAGGTACTTCAGCACTTGGATACGCTGCGGAGATCCAGCCTCGTCATAATTCCGGAAGGACTCGAAGAAGTCAGAGGAAGCGAGAGACCATTGGCGTTCGCCCATCCACATTTTGCCGCCGCATTCTTTGATGACCCCCATGATGCGCGGGTGCGGGATCGCAGAGCGAACGTTGTTTGAGGCGTTGTAAATTTCCTAGTTTACGTTCATTGAACGAGGGTCAATCACGACGCTGAAAAGGCGGTACCTTGAGTTTCTTGACGTTTCGCATTTCGTTGTGCATCTGGATCTCGAGCGCGTAGATCTCCAGGAGTTGAGTTCCCCGTTGTGACTGGTCCTCACTATCCATCGCAGCTCTCGTCGTAGCATGCAGCTCCCGGATGATCTGAACATTTTTGAGGCACACCAAAAGTGAACGAGTCGAAAACGGACGCCGTGCTCACCTTTTGGAGTCGACCATACTCTTTTCTGTCCAACCAAAGCTTGGCGAGCTTCAGGTTTGTCTTCACCGACAGTCTCTACAAGGCGTGGTCAGCGCCTCGCCCCGCCAACACCATCCAGCCTGAAAGTTTACCTCGTTCTTGCCCTCTTCCAAGGCCTCGTTCGTCACGGCATAAAATCGTTCGAGGACCTCCACCTCCACAACCCCTCCCTTGCCACCACCCACATAATCCAAGATCCCGTTGATCGTCTTCTCAGAGTAGTTCCGGGTGACGGCAGATTTCGTATACGCGAGGAGCTTGGTGTACGTCGCCAGCGCATCGGCGGGGCGACGGAGGGTCAGGAAGAGCAGTTTCGTGGACTGCTTCAGTGCCTTGAACCCCCTTGACGTAGTCCATGTCAGCGCGAACAGGGACGGGACGAGGCGAGGACGAGCGCAGGCTCACCAGTCGCCTTTCACTGTTTCCTGATCGACGATGGTTTTGAACTCTCTCAGCGCCTGCTCGGGGTCGTCCTCTTTCTTGGCTGGGTTTCAACACGTCCCAACGACAGACCAGCCAGCCGGTTGAGCAAAGGAAGCACGAGAGGGGCGAGGAGTCAAACGCACATTTCGCGGTATAGTACATGTTCTCGACATCTGCGCTCCCCGACTCGTTGGCATCATCGTTATCGGAATAGTCGAAGCCATAGTCCTGTCGTTCGCGTTTGATAGGAGCGTCAGTACGATGTGTGCCCGCTCACAGCGTCATGCAATCACGAACAAAAGGAAACATAATACCTCGTCTTCGCTGCCTTGCATATATTCGGCATCATCATCATCCATCGTAGTCGCGACTCGAGGTGTCGAAAACGAGAGTGGCACAAACGGTGCCCAGTAGAGTTTGTTGAGTTTAGATTTATTTACTTTCACTAATCTAGTCGAGCCGATGGGCCAGCACCATTAACTTTCCTCTCACCACTGATCTCCAAGCTCGAGCCAAAGAACGTGTACTTAGTCCGTACTATTACAACAGAGATGATGCTACGGGGTCATGCGGGGTATGATGCAACGGATCAAGAATGCAAATGGAGAAACAATGACATGGACATGCGGCCGTCATGATGATCTTCAAGATCAAAATGCGAATCAGAACAAACAAAACATTTGCAACCACAGGCCGCTGGACTTTGTATTACCAGTCGCGCCAAAGATCAGCTAGACTGTTCGGGTCTTCTTCAGGAGTGTCCTTGAGCTTCATCCAGCGATCTGGGACCTGTCACCACGTCGTATTTAACACGGCATGAAGTAAAGACAACCCATGGCAAACTCACCAAGGGAAAGTACCTTTCCATCGCACTGATAAAACGCTGCCTGTATTGCTTCGGCCCTACTATCGTGGGCTCGCCCTTGCCACTTCCACCAAGGAATGCGGACTCTTTCACCCAACTCTCAAGCTTCTTGTCCCACGTGTAGGTGCGGATATAGTCTAATGAAACATCCCCTCATGAGTACACTCAACGATAAACGCGAGAAGAAGCCTACCGACGATCCCAACCACAAGCTCATGTGTCTCGTTGTCAACACCAACAACCAGCGAATAGTCCATGACATTGATGTCCGATAGGAACTTGCTGTCGTTGTACAACGCGCCACGCAGTATTCTCTTAGAGTGTTCTTTGAGATAGAAAGGGGAGAGGTGGGCAACTTTGCAAAGGGTCAGCGAGACTCGCTAGAGAGACTACATATCGCTCACTTTCAACAAGGTTCTCATCCAACAAAACCTCGTTCTCCCTTCCCGTGGACTGTACATGCCGGTTCCTAGTGGAACCTTTGAGATCATAGATCTGTCAAAGGAACACGATCAACCCTGAAAGACCCACGAGACAAAAAGTTTCGCTATACCTTGGCGAATCGACGGTTGTAAAACAAGTTCTCCATGACGAATAAATTCATGTGGGTCACTTTAGCCTTGCCCGTCGCCTTATCCTTGACCTTCTTGAAAGTCAGCTTGTAACAGCCGAAGACTTTAGCCAGCAACGTTGGGCGCTGGTCATAAAATTAAACAACCCATTCTTGCAAACAGGAGACGACATACATTTCCGCTGACAGCAGATGCCATATAATCAAAGTACGCAGGAGCAAAGGTTTCCATCGTTTGCAACTCCGCCCGCGAGAGCTCTTTCGCGATGAACCGGTCATCTGGCAGCCAAGGTTAGTCCAACAGTCCGAACACACAACCTGAATCGGCACAAACCTCGAGTCTTCAAGAATGCGGACCCAGATTTGCCCCCGTTAGCGTCCCACTTGACGCACCGCGACAAGGACTCTACGATGCTCTTTTCACAATCATACGTCCTCCGTAATGCATCAAACTGCTCAGGATATAATATAGTACAGCTGATCGTCAGCCCACCGCTCTCAAATGCTGCACACGACGCGCACAGTCAGCTCAGTATCGCAACGAAGTAGTAGCACTCACAAATGACCCAAGACATCTTCGTAGATGGAGACTTGAGCTCGTCCGTGAGATTGACAGCATCCGAGGTATCCACATTGACGACTCCCCACGTTGACGAGCACTCAGACACAGATCGATCGTCCGGCATAAACGCTTCACCACCTTCAGTAACCTTTGGTTCACGGGATGTCCGCTTCTCGGCACGGGATTTTGTGAGCATATCGCGATAGAGTGGTGAGCTCAAAATCACCGCAGTCAGCACATCGGTGAAAAAGGAAAGATACGAGAGACCTACTTGAGCGCAAGAGCAATGATTGACGTGGGTTCGTCAGTCCTAACGACCATAGACGAATCTCTGAATATATGCTCTGGATCGTTCAATGGATCCTCGTTATCAAATTCTATGCGCTTCGAGGGGAGCTGGGGCGGCCACAGTCCGGAGAGTGCCTGTCTAAAGATCGAACCGCGTGTAAGCTCTTCAAGCGAAAGCGTCGGTGGTGTTTGGGGCAGGTTCGTAGGAGAGCTTAAGAAAGGGGACGGTGGGAAAGACCGTTCTGCAACAGGAGGAGACAACGGGGGAGTGGACGTAGGAGGAGCCGGTGTTCCCAGCTCCTGAACGGGATTCGGATCTGCAGACGTGACTGGGTCCTTTTGAACCGTGACGACAGGTAGGGTGGTGGAGTGCTCAGGAGAAGACTCGGTGGCCTTATCAATGGACTTGCGCCCTTCATCTTCATCGCCACCTTCATCGTCAGCCTCACTCGAGCTGTCAGAGATGTCGGAATCGTCTCTGATCGCATCTTTGATGCTGTCCAGCACTGCTACCGTCGCACGAGAAGACGCAACTGGGCGTACTTTGCGTCCACGGATGACAGCATACTGTCGATTAAACTTCTCACTCTCCCGACCTATACGTTCAAAATGTCTCGCGATATTTGACACCTTCGTCCCGGCTCCCTGGGGGGGTCGCCTGAACGCCGGCTTGGACGCACCACTCGACGTGTGCCGTTGTTGAGACACATCCCTGCCCAACCCTCTCGAAGATGATTTCCCCCTCACTGTCCGTCCCGGGGGTGGAAGTAACAATTTCCCGCTGAATAGTGGAGACGGGGGTTCACCAACCATTCTCGATCCTTTCTTATCTGGGGATGTCCGCCCGGAGGGAACCAGAGACTCAATAGACGATCCTCCCGGTATCCTCGCTGTGTATTGACCTTGTCCTCCAAGCGACCTCCTAAACCTTGGTGCTGCATTCGCTGCATATCCAGATTCGAAATCAGATGTAGAAGGCATTCTGGTGAGTTTGTGTTTGTGCCTCCCACGAATGGTGTTGCGTGGTAAAACTGGTCTCGACGTATTTACGTTCGACCGGGTTGTAGTGGGGTCTTCCTGCTCGCTCTCAGAAACAGGAGGGGGGGAAAGTGCAGTTTTGGCGAGTTCTTCGACACCCATAGCAGGGATAAAGTCTTGGTAGCGCGCGACAAGTTCTGCGACACTGGGGTGTTGCGATGGACGGCGAGGAAGGCGAGAGACACGTGGAGGGGGGTGGTCCACTTCGGGTTCGCTTTGATCAGCCTGCTTTGCCTGTAACCCGATCAATTGCTAGTCACAGAGATGGTGAGACATTAAGAGGTACCTGTACCTGCTTACTAGGGTGAGCCTGGGATAATGCCGGTTCCTCTTTCGAGGCTCCGATGGTCGAGTCGCTATCCGGGTCTGACCTCTTCCCCGGAGACGTGAGATCCACGGGTGGTACACTAGGTGCCTCTTCATCGCTTTTCAACGGGGTCGCTTTCTCCGCAAGTCTTTCCAAATGTGTCTCCAGTTCTGCCTCCGACATCTCTGATGCACTCGAGACTAACGATTCGCGTCTCCTACTCGGACCCCCTTCTTCCGCCTCCGAAACACTTGCGGAAGGCATATGCGACTCGCCGAATGGACTCGCAAGGTCGTATCGTTTCGGCCACATTGCCCGGACAGAGTTGAACGCTGACACCCGGCGTGCACTCTTTTCAACATTGCGCGGTTTGGGAAGCTTGTCAAAGTCGGCCTGCCAAGCGACGATGCGGTCTTGTCTAAATGAACGGACTTGGTTGAGAGCAAGTGTGTCCGTGGGTGAGGACTCCTGATAGACCTTATTGATAAGCTGGGAGATCTCCTGTCGCTCCGCCTCTGCACGTGAGATGAGGGTGTTGATGTCTGCCGTGAGTTTCGCGTCGTGTTCTTCTTCGCCAGTAGCAGCGTCGATGCTGATGAGCTTGAGGTCGTCGACGAGGGCGGTATACCATGCAGTATTCCGCCTATGCAACCTCTCAAAGTCGGCATTCTTCAGTTCGAGTTGGGTTTCGGGCCGTATACGGATGCGCATCGCAGGGTAAACGATTTCGTGCAGCGTGACTGGATCCGCTTGGAACCGCACAGTCATCCCCCTTGCAGCGAAATATCTGATGTGGTGCTGGTAAATATTGTGTTGACACCCAGCACCTTGTACGAGCTGGACGTCCGCAGGATAAAAGTGAAGTTCGAGGAACTTGGCAAACGAATACCGCTGCATTTCCTCGGAGATGGGTATGAATGGAGTCGCCGACCCGCAAACCCGACACGCGCTCCAAGTCGTGATCATATCCGGGGCAGGATAGATGTTCCTCGCTTTGATTTGTCCATCCCATTGCTCGACAGCTACAGTGAGCCTCGTGTCATGGTGCACGAACACTTGACAATGCCGTGCAAGAGGTTGGTTACATCCTTTCCCTGCGCACACCGCTTTGGGGTCAAGGAATTGTACCAGCGTATCGTTCACGACTTTTTCAATGAACTGGCCAAGCGTGCAATCGTTTTCGCCGTAAAATGTGATGTAGTGCAAGCCGGGAGCGAAGCATGCACGTCGGATTCCAAATTCTTCAATAGGAACCGTGTATCGCCATAGAACAATACATTGGTATTTCTCAACGACGAAATCGTCTGCGTTCTTGCGCAAATACCATTCCCAGATCCGGCGTTGCTCTTCATGACGATATTTAACGAGGCTCAGCTGAGATTCCAGAGCAATGTCTGTCGTAGTTTTCAGAGGTACGGGTTCGACATCCGGAGGACCTGCCATGATGGGGTGGGGGGAGACGACAAATGGGGACCCAAGCAAAATAATGCTGGAAGTATTAGGTTGAGGGTCGAAGTAGCCTTTCGGATCTTCGACCTGAAGGTGTTTATCAGCTTCAGGGGAAGGCGTGCGAGGGGGAAGAACGAGGGCTTCGATCTGCGCTTTGACGTCTTCCGTGTCTTGAGTGCTGTCGCCCGATGCAACTTTGTTTTCGGGGGTTGGTGTACGAGATGCTGCTTTGTTGGTGACCTTGAGCTGGTCAATATCTCCCTTCTCTTCCCGTCGCACGAGGTCGTCCTCCCAAGCGTGCTGAACTCGTGTAAGCTCCTCGTCCAGTTCCTTCATGTGCAGTATAGGCTGAGGAGGTGGAAATCGTAGTGTGGCGGAAACAGAAATGAAGGTCTGGTGATAAGGCTCGATGGATTGTTGGATACGCTTCGAGAGCCTAAGTCGCTCAGCGTCCGCGTCAGGGAGGTCTTCCTCCGCCGTATCCTCAATCGCCAATACATCTGCTTTCGCCTTCTCCTTGTCCGCGGTGGCTGCCAACTGAACCAACGACACCGACGCTGGTACCAATGAGCCGGTCCCAGTCCCGTTTCCATTCCCATTGGCACCATCGACTAGTTGTCCCTGTTTCGTCATGACTGCGGGCACGGCGTCCAAAGATAAGGAAGGCAGCGTGATTACCGAGTCTTTCCAAAGATGCGTCTCCAATTTCAAGTTTCTGACAATGAAGGTCAAAAACCTCGTGACTTTCTTCACCCTTCTCAGTGTCTCAGAATCCCCGCCCCTCAGGATGATTGTGCAGCCCATGTCACGATTGCAGCCCTCGAAACGCATGTAGGTTTTGCGTCGCCCTGGGATAAGAGGGTGGTCGAATGTTTCAACGCGGAATTGCCCACAGTGACCTAAACGTGGCTCAAGAGCAAGTTTGTCCATGGAAGAGAATACGTCTCCCTGTGTCATACGAGCTACAAATGAGACGGCAGAGGGTTTCACAGCACGAGCGACGGCGATATTGTTCTGAGCAAGCGCCTCCAGTGCAATCCTCGACACACTCTTCTCCACCATGACGACGTGAGGTCTTAGCGCTGCAATTCTGCTAACTAGGTTTCCAAGATATTCTTTCTCTTGGCGAAGGATTTGGCCGAAGTGGACATATTGACCCTCGACGCGATGAAATTCGAGGGGGAACGTGACGAGCATGACGCGCGGGTTACGTTGCGACCTCAGCATTTGTTTGTGCGCCACATTTTTTGTAATGACAGCACCGTCGACGTATTCCGAATCCGAAGGCGTCCCGCCTGGGATCTTCTTGATTTTAACGTATCGGCGGACATCCATATCCTCGCCTTGATGGTAGGGGACAGCAGTGAAAGTGAGTTCGCGGGCAATGCGAAGGGAGATTCTAAGCAAGGTTTCCTCCCATTCTTTGACATTGGGAATGTTTTCAGTGGTGAGCATTTGACGCAGCATGATGCGGAGATGGAACATGGAAATGAGGTTGAGTTCCTGAGCGTATCTAAGAGTCAAGAGAGTTTTAGCGAAGAGCTCAAGAATGTTTGAAAGTCGACTCACGCCGTGGAATCGCGCCTCGTTCGCCACCCTTCGAGACTTGAGAAGTTGTCTAGGCGACTCGGTACCCTGCTCCTAATGAAAGGGGTCGCGCCATCAAAGTCCCCGAAACTATTAAATCTGGATCTCATCGCCCCATATGTCACCGGACTGTCTGGCCCGGGAAGATGGTCCGGGGAGCTCAAAGGAAACTGAATCGTGCTCATCGCAGACCTGTCGACATTTACTGGGACGGTGACCGGAAAATCGACAGGTGTCTCGGCACGAGGGGCCGAGACAGGCGGTGTGTATACTTGGTTCTGCTGCTGACCAAGAGTTGATGGGTCTTTCTCGTCCTCTGTGACGGTTCTACGGAAGGGTGCGGTGGAGTCGCGAACAGGCTCCCATTCCAGCGGGGAGCTGGAAGCGGTGTCCTCGAAGGAAGACACAAAGCGTTTGGTTTCGGCGATAGAATATAGATTGAAAGGTTCGTCTGTACGTCCAAACAGCTGCGACGCTGCGAAGGGAGATTGAGGATGATGGCCTAGGCCGAGGGCAAAGGTATCTATCCCAAGCTGGTGGGCGGGGAAAGGCGATGTGGTTGACGAAACGACAGAACGATGGTCATCGTCCTCATCTTCGTCTACCTTGGCAAGTTTCTCGAGGCAAAGGTTACATACTCGCACCATGCCATCGTGACCGAAGCGGG
>JBBPNE010000184.1:0-39359 GCA_038090735.1 Xerocomellus amylosporus | reverse complement strand
AACTAAACTGTAGTTCTCTGGCTGGCACTTGCGGCCTATATATACTAACAATAAAGTATGTACTTGTATATACCGGATCTACCGATATGGTCCCAACATAGACTAAGTATGCTGTAACATGAGGTAGTGGCATGCATCAAGCATAGCCGTGGAATGGAAGAATAACAGGAGGCAACCGCACGGCGGTGGCAGAATGGAAGAGAAGAATAAACATGCATAGGGGGTGTACATCAAGCACTGCCATAAGGAAGGCACTGCCTTAATGAAAGGGGTGAGGCATGTGGTTATAACAAATAAGAAGCATGAGAAGTGCACAGCACCGAAGGGGGAGGCAAGTTGTGCGCTGCACGTGGTAAAGGGCAGGCATAGGCCTGGTGCAAAGGCAGCGTAGCTGTCATGAGACTAAAGGGGATCTTATCAGTCAAGACAAGAGATAAGATAAGAGACAAAAAGAACAACTAAGTCCGTTATGTTAGGCGCTAGAGAGCGACCATAACACTATCCCCTCTCTAAAGATCAACTCCGGTGATCAAGAGAGTTAGGTCAATGTCTTGAATAAAGAGACAAATTAATTGTATGGTTCTAAAGGTGAGAAAGGCGTGGGAAAGTCGTCAGATTTGGCTAAGAAAACATCTAGAGTTTCTTCGGCGCTAAGCCAGCCAGGATTGACTTCGGCTTTCTTGTTACGAACTAGTCGTCTAGGCTTTTTCGGGGTTAAAAATGGATACAAGTGACGAAAACTGAGGATAAAAATAGAGGGGTCCAGAGCGCACGGCGCTTATTGTCATATTCGTCCAATGCATCAGCACTTGTCCTCAATAGTTATCATCACGGGTCCAGGATACACCTGTCCCCTATCCCCTCTCTAAAGTTCATCTTCCACGACGAACTCGACAGATCAGTGGCGGAGAGTGAAAGAAAAGAAGAAAAAATTTCCAAGATTTTTCAAAAATCAAGGTCTGGGGTGGAAGGCTTTAACTGCTTCCGAGAGCTAAGAATAGCTGCGATGTATTCCGAGCCGAACTTCTTTTTAATTTCTGGGTTTGTGCGGAGCGTTCCGTTCTATCGCTGGCCATCTCGCCTTGATGCTTCTAGCACCGTTCTAGTGGCTTTGCTGTGTTCGAACAGCGTCTAATGAAAGTCTTGGCCATCTCTGAGGCCGTCTGGGTTTTCCTATGTCGTTGCTAACGACGGGGTACTGCCTCTGGCAGGTTCTGGTGAGATCCTAGTCATCTTCTAGACCAGGTGACAACTCATGCGTCGGAAATCCTAGTGAATAACTGATCATCTGCTAGACCAGTCGACGATTCAAGTGTCGTTTCACTTGGGTATGACCAATCTAGGTCATGCCGTAAACCAACTGCGTCAGGGGTGCAGTGGTACTCGTCTTCTACACTATTCCTGGACATCTTCTAATCCGAGGTGTCATGGCAAGGTTTCAAAAGGGGGACCTTCTATGAGTCATCCGATCGCTGTCGGCCTTCTCCTTTGAGGTAGCTAAGTTTAGCCTCATTCTAGGAGGTGTCGTCTGGGGCGGCATCTAGGTTTGTCCTTCTTGCCTTTAGGCTCTAGTAAGTTCTAGTGAACTACTGTTGGTAGTTTATCCTCGTTCCGGAGGATCTTGTGATCTCTGATCTGGGTTGGAATCTAGGGGTGTATCCTCCCTTCTTTCCTTATCAGGTTTCGTAGTTTAATCTCATTGCGGAGATTACTCTGGTGTGGGAATCTAGGCTCTCTGTCCTTCTTTCCTCGGTGATAGTTTAATCTCGTTCCGGAGATCTAGGGGTATCAATCCTCTCTCTAAGATCTTTGCCCCTGGATGCTACTGTAGTTCTTGAACCCCTCAAAATTGCTGCTCGGATTGGGCACATGATGTCTGACCCGGTTGGAAACCTTTGCTATTGCTTCACTCCACTCACTGCATATGTATATTGCCAATACACCTGAAGCATGCATGCTGGCCTGCGTGCGCGGCAAGACCTCTCTGGTGACGATGGCAACCTACAAAGAATTTGGTGATGCTTTTCAGAACGAACAGTGTACTTGTGCGACTACACTCGCCCAACTTGCTCGTATTCCATGCGACCCAACAGAAGTGGAGAGATATGTACTTTGCTCAGTGCAAAGAATTTAGGCTGAGCGGGCTTGCAGAGCCATTTTTCCATGATTGGCCATTATCCTATCCCACCAAATTCTTCTCACCAGAGTCATTACACCATTGGCATAGGGAATTCTGGGACCATGACATCCAGTGGTGCAAAAACACTCTCAGGGCCTGAGAACTCGACTTCCGCTACTCAGTTCTACACACGATCATTGGCTTGCGTCATTTCAAGGACAGCATCACGATGCTGAAGCAGGTCACAGGGCGCACACAACATGACATCCAGCACTACATCATCCAATTATTGCTGGCACTGCACTGACAAATGCCACCATAGCCATCCGCACCTTGATGGACTTTCAATACCTCACACAGGCCCTCACCATTACCTTGACCACATGCAACAAGATCAAGGATGCTCTCACTGAGTTCCACCAGCATAAATCCAGCATCACTGATGAAGGCCTATGAAGGGGAGCAAAAAGGGGAGCTGCCCTGGACCACTGGCAAATTCCCAAGCTGCAGTTAATGCAGAGTGTGTTGATAGAATAGGGTGAACATTGACTGAGTTTGGGGCACAGATAACGATGGACCTGGACAAGGTGATAATCAATGGGAGAGATCCCATCAATCTGTTACGCTGTTGCGTAGAACCAAAGTCGAAGCGCACACTCAAGTGTAGTGTGAAGACACGCAGAAATCCTGCTAAGTCTTTGGAAGACTTAGGTACTCTGACTAGCGACAGAGTCCTAGCTGGTGACCTTGAGAACTACACAATGGATTGGGTAGAATCAGATAGGGAGCGAGTACAAGGAAACAGTGCTACTTATATAGTGAACTAAGTATGTGCATGGACCTAGCTGTACTATAGTACGACTCCAGAGGAGGACATAATGGGCAGGTACTACTGACCGAATGGGGGAATAAGGAGCAGTCACTGGGTGAGTGCGACTACCAGAAATGGAAAGTAAGTCCAAAATTGGAACAAGCGAACAACTGTGGTGTGAGCATGACCGCTGTAGGGAACATACATTCCCTATCGTTCCAGATACCACTTTCGCGACAGACGACATTTATCCTTTGATTTCCGCTCATCGCAATCTCTTCCCACAATCCATCCAATGTTAATGCGACCTAATGCGACTCATCAGACCCGCTATCCGCTCTCCATCTGCTCTCATACCATTTCGCATCGGTCTCGCATTTTCCGGATCGCTGCCTGCTCCTTTGGACAGACTTCTCTCGTAGCCTCACCCTGTCCTTCCGCCCACTCATAGCATCCATCCGACCCTCTCAGTCCATCCGCATTCCGCTTCCGGAATCCGGAATCTTCGGATTTGCGTTTCCTCAACCGGATTGTCCCTCCTCGTGTTCCACTCCATGTCCATGTCTGTCCAGACTCGTTGGTAAGTTCCTTGATTCATTTCCTATCTATTCCTACTGCGCTCCATGTATCCTTCACCTTCCTGCGACTTCCGCTTTTCCGCTACTATAGTTACATGTTCCTGTTTCACTCTATTCTTATTTCTAACAGTCTCGGGTGTGCCCAGACTATAAAGGATTGTAATCCGACCTATCAAATATATCTTTCGCACATTTTCTCTTGACTTTCTACCTTGTCCACGACCCTCCACAACTTTCCTAGTCCTTTCCGCCCACCTAGAGTCCAGTCCACAGTCCAGCATAGTTCAGCATAGTCCGGATCCCGCCCGGAAATCAGTTCAGTATCTTCCCCACTAGTCTGGCAGCCCCAGAGGTGGTTCACACTGTTATCCTCCGATCCTACACTAGTCCAGCAGTCCTGGAAGTGTCTGGAATATCCGCTTTTTATCTCGAAGAGGGTTTAGTAAGCCTTCGCATTATCCTCCTACATTATCCTCTCGTCCTAGAATCCCTAAGGGACGAAGCTATCGCTTCCCTTCATTTCCTGGTGTTGCTACTGACCGCATTTGCTTCCTACTGACTTAGGCAAGGTTAGAGCACTTTTCAGATAGACCCACACCATCTATTCACCCTACACTGCGCACGGACCAAGTGAACAAGTCAGCCGAAAGGGGAAAGGGGAAAGGCATATGTATTCATGTCCAAAAGAGGAGAGAGAAGGAGGGAACAGTTACCGGGTTGGCATGACTGTTGGATACCTGCTAGACGGAGCACACAGCAGCTACAACATTAGGGGAACGACCAGGGATTGGGGCAACGAATGGACTGTGCTTGGGCAAGCAAAGTGAGGGAGGACTCCACTGAGCAGGAAGAGAAGGGAAAAGAGCAACCAATGACTAAACCGTAACACAATCCCTTATCCAGTATATATGTTGTACCTAAGTACACATGTGCAAACACTGATGTATACGTACATACAAATATCAGTCCATGGGCGACATACCAGGCATACTGTAATATACAACAGAGTATTGCACCAAGCATCAGCCAACTTGGTGTGCCGGTGCAATGGTCAGCAGATACAACTGAACATGCCCATGTCGAGATGATCAAAGAACCAGTGGCTTCGACAAACAATCACCATTAAAACGCACAGATCTGCTGCTACTTGGATCAAATTGAGAAATGCCGGCTCTTTGAGACAGCAACTTGTCTCAGTTCTGCTGCCACTACTGGCTCAAATGGTGGTCAAGATGTTCCAGACTCAGAGATTGATGAAGCAGCAGTGGACGGCGCTGATCCAAGCGCAGGAGATGAAAATTTGCAGGAGCATCCCACAGCATTGCTCAACAATATCTGGGCTCCAAAGTGTCCTGTTCCCAACCTCTTTGCCATCACAGAGAAGCTCTTGGCTGCTGTTCCTGGGGCTATTCCATATCTGATCTGCACATTTGTGCCCAGGGTGACTGCTCTTTGTCTCAACTACAACTCCTCAATAAGGGATGTCACTATTGACAAAGCTGCTGAAATTTTTGATATCCCAGATCTCTGTGCTGCCATTGCTGATTACTTGGGTCGTGAGGGACTGTTCGCCCAGAATTTCCATTTGTTTGGAGGGCAGTGACGTTCATCTGCAGATGGTCACTTACCATTCAGCAAAATTCAAATCTGGTACAAAGTTCATCTCCAGCAGAAGTTGTACCATGATCACACCTCTATCGGCTCCATATTCACTATCAATGCCCACCCCAATGACCGCACACGGAAATATGGCCATCATGATGCGGCAATACATATTACACATTGACGCACATCACGAATGGCCGTCTAGCGGTCTTACAGGTATGTGAACACTATGTAAATTTGATGGAGCCACATCATGTCTAATTTGAACATGAACAGGTCATGCTGTCATTGAGGTTTGCCTCATTATGCGTCCTCTTTCTCCTAAGGGAATGAAGCTAGCCTATGATCAACATTTTCTTTTTTACGCTCGATGATTTGACGTGGTTCCTCAACATGGGTCACTGGTTGATCCGGCAACAGGACTTCGTGTATTGAAGTGGGCAACGTGAACCTCAGGCACAGCATTGGGTGACATTTCGATCAAATCAGGTCTTACGCACATCTTGTCTCCCACTTTGGTGGAATTATTGATGTTCGCCTCACCAGTACCAATAGTTTGTGTTTGACTCAATCATTTTGGTTAAATAGTTACTTCGACAAGGAGTTTTACTATGCTATTTCTTCATAGTGCTGCAGTACTAGCTGATCAATCAGGATTTGTTGCTGTTGAAACAACCCAATGCAACAGCGTCAACTGTGCTCTAGGGAATCGAAGAGTCGTCGGGGAACTGACCAGATGCGTTCAGCAAGTGGGAGATGTTCAGACTGGTTGTTACTGGGGAAAAACCAAGAGAACTAAACTGGAGTTCTCTGGCTGGGACTTGCGCCCTTATATACTACTCTAAGTATTTGTACATGTTTGTACCGAATCTATCGATAAGGGTTCTAGAACATTCCGGAGTCTAGTAGCATGCGGTAGAAGCGTGCATCAAGCACGGCCATAGAATGGAATAGAAGGTAGTCATGAGGCGACCGCACGGCGGTGGCAGAATGGAATAGAAGCATACGCATAGCCATGCACTGCACGGAAGTTAAAGGGGTGAGGAGTGCATGCGGCATAGGAAAGATGAATGGTGTGTGTCGAACGCAAGGTGAATTAAGTCCGTTTTAAGCATGTTAGGCGTACCGAGCCGTAACAATCAAACTTTGTGCCATCGACAAGTGGCAACCCCCCGCCTCTGTCAAAGCAGTATGGTCGTTCATTGGCTTTTGCAACTTCTACAGATGGTTCATCCCCAACTTCTCTGCTATCGCTCGCCCTCTCCATGATTTGACAAAGAAAGGGGCCAAGTGGGACTGGATGGACCCCTGCCAGCAGGCCTTCCTTTCCATCAAGGACACCTTCACACGCCAGCCCGTCCTTCGCATGCCTGACATCGCTGATCCCTTCTTCCTCATGACCAACGCCTCACTAACTGCCTCTGGGGCGGTACTCATGCAAAAAGACATCAATGGTGACCTTCACCCTTGTGCATAACTGTCCAATATGTTCAGATTGGCGGAGTGAAATTACGACATCTACGATCATGAACTTCTCACTGTTATCACTGCGCTGGAGGAATGGTATCACTACCTCCTTGGGACCATCCACCCGGATCACAAGAATTTGGTGTATTTCCGCCAACCCCATAAGCTGTCGCATGGTCAGGCCTGCTGGAACCTGTTCCTCCAGGACTTTGACCTCATGTTCCAACATGTCCCGGGAACTCAGATGGGTCCCGCCGCGACGAGGTTGATACTTCAGCTGACAATCCTGACATGGTGCTCCTCCCTGACGACTTGTTTGCCCGTGCCATCGACATCGCTCTATCCGACAAAATCATGTCCTCCACCGCTGCCAACCCCCTTGTTCAGTCCACCCTGCATGCCCTCGACGACGGCACCTCTCTTTTTCCCTGTGCCCGGAAGGAGGACTGGCTCTTTGATGAGGGCCGCCTCTACTTTAAGGGCCACCTCTATGTGCCCGACTCCGCCCGGCAGGAACTCATCCATTCCATCCATGACTCTGCTGCCGGGGGTCACAGGGGTGTCTTCCGCACCCAGGCATCCCTTGCCCGTGACTACTGGTGGCCGGGGCTCAATGTGTTTGTTCACCGGTTTGTTGCTGGTTGCGCCGTCTGTCAAGCCTCAAAAGTCAACACCCACCTGTCCACACCCGGCCTTGTCCCTCTCACGTCCTCCACCACACGCCCCTTCCAGTAGGTCTCTGTTGACCTCATCACTGGTCTCCCTCTTTCCCGCAGTTTTGATGCTGTTATGATTGTGGTCGACCACGGGCTTACGAAGGGGGTGATCATTTCCCCTTGTCACACAACTATTGACGCCGCCGGAGTGGCACAGCTATTTTTCACGAAAATTTTCACCCGCTTTGGTCTTCTTGACCGTTGCATCTCCGATCGGGGTCCTCAGTTCACCTCTGCATTCGCTCACGAGCTGGCCAGACTGCTGAAATATGACCTCACCCTCTCTTCGGCCTATCATCCACAGACTGATGGAGAGATGGAGCGCATGAATCAAGAGCTAGAAACATATCTGCGGATCTTTTGTGATGGTCACCCGAATTATGGGCAGACCTACTCCCCATGGCGGAATTCTCCCACAACTCTGGAGCCCACTCGTCCACGGGAAAGTCCCCTTTCTCCTTAATCCTCAGGTATGAGCCACGATCCTACCCACCCATCGGGAAAATGTTCCTCCCAACCCTAGAAACCCGCTTATCGGAGCTTGATGAAGCCCAACAAGAAGCCCTAGCCGCGCATGAAAAGGCGCAAAGAACCATGAGGGAACAGATCTCGTCTAAGTTCTGCCCGTGGAAAGTCAGACATAAGGTATGGCTGGAAGGGTGTAACCTAAAACTCCGATACCCCTCTAGGAAATTGGCCCCCAGAAGGGAAGGACCATTCAAAATTGTGCAGGTTCTCTCCCCAGTGGCGTATTGCCTCCGTCTCCCTGCCACTTGGAAGATCCACAACGTCTTCCACGCCTCCCTCTTATCATCCTATCAGGAGACAGCGGAACACGGGCCGAACTTCACCAATCCACCAGACTCCTCAATATGGAAAAAGTATGGATGGCTTGGAGGGAAACCCAAGGTCACTGAGAAGGTACTTGCCATCAGGAATATCCAAGTTGCACAAGCAAGTCTCACCAAAGATCCAAGCATCTGAAGCAGACCCTTTCCAACCAGTCAGTGTGTACGTGAAGTGGAGACCGAAGTTGCATGCAAATAGGCAATTTTGCAAAAGAAACCCTTTGTGGTTTTGGTAGGGGGAAGCTAAATAAGTGGGTGGCGCAATTGGAACATGGCTGCCGTTGTCACACCAATTGTGTCCTTGAAGTAGGGCCAAAATTTCTTGTTGAAACATATCTTGGAAAAGAGAGGTTTGACACCGGGTGGTTTGACATAAGTTATATAGAATGATTTCTTTCTCAATATAATTGTTAGGATCCATTTCAAAAGGGCATTTTCCCACCTTTCCTGAGTTTAAGTATCAAGGTGCTTGTCATATCCCGGAATTCCACCAAGTCCCACTCAACCATTTCCGACCTCTCCGACCCTCTCCGACCCCTTCCGACCTCTGTCCAACCCTCTAGTCTCAGTCTCAACCCCGACTCTCAGACTCTCGGATCCTCACACAGGTATAATCCTATACCGCCCCATTAGTGTAACTCCATTCTCTACCTCTATTATCCCCACTCGTATACTCAGCCCTAGATCCAGTGTCTATGCCACATGCAACTTTCGGACCTCTGAGACACCACCTCCAACTTGGGTATTGTACCTATCCGTAGCTCGGTACGAGCTTACCTCCGAGCCCCCGCTTTCGGACTCAGGATCGCCATAGACTGCACATATGCATTCCATGACGTCCCGATAGAATATATTGAATGCCTCCCCTGCGAGCACGATTTCCTTGTGAATGAAAGCAGGCCGTCTACCTGGCAGTTTATCGATGATGCAGTTTAATTCACAACTGTTCTTATATGATAGCCCAAGTGCGTCAGATACCTGTCGAGCAATTAGCATTAGAATGTTTCGTGATAACTAATCCAACGACTTACCCCTTGGATTTAAAGCAGTTCTGTGAAAGCCGTTGCACCCAGGCCACGAAGTTGTGCCCAGCATGCCACTTCATAGTCTATGCGTGAACGGAATGGAGCATAGACATTCTCCTCCGCCAAAGGTCCGAGCGCTGTTTGGTAATCCGAGTAGGCAAGGGTCGTCTGCATGAGAGGTTGGCCAGGACGACAGTTTGGGAATGGTTTGATGATCGGGTCTTGAGTGCGCGCGAGGGGGATGGTTGCCTCTTGAGCTTGTGGTCCATTGTCCTGTACCTCAGTGTCTTCAGTTGCTCCGTCATCACCACCTATTGGGGGATCCGGTATGGCAGCGGGAGCCCAGTGGCTCCCAACCCACTTCCATTGCGGCATTTTCGGCTTCAGCATCTCCTTCCTCCTCGTCATCAGAGGCGACAACCCGCTCGACATGCTGGACGTTGAAATCAGAATCATGGGCGCATTCATGGTGGTCTGAGTCGTCTGTACATAAAAGGTTAGCTGGAAATCCCTAAAAAGAAATTTCATTGGTGCTCACCGTGCGGGACATGGCAACGGTCAGACAGGCCGGCTGTCGAAGGTTGAGAGAGATCTATTCATATATGGTTGCTAGGTTAAATTTTTAATGTGCTCACGGAGGGGTTCATCTGAGGGGGCAGACAGGTCGGGCGAAGGTTGAGAGAGGAGATGGTCAGAGGGGGGCGGTGATTCATTATGGGAAGGGCTAATGGTTGCCTTGGACGGTGTATGCACAGACTCAGACTTGAGATGCGACGCCATTTGACATGTAGTAGATGTCACCAATATCACGTGAGTCGGCGCCATCCTCCTCGCGTGCATTGGACGCTCGTTGGTGGATGGCCACATATGGGGGATTTGTTGTAAGGGCGAGATGGCAGGAGTACCCTGCGAAAGAAAAGAGTGCGCTACACCCTGCACAAGGGATCATCGAGAGAGCACAAGGGAGGGAAATGTCAACATACCTGTGTAATTTATTGGCGCCGATGACCGACAGTTGAAAATCTTTTGGGGGACTGTCGATAATTTGTCCCCCTGGATCATGCTTGGTGATAGCTCGTGAAAGCTATAAAGGCACTGTCAATCCGGAATTCTTGACCGTTCCAAAAAATTCCTCACCTGTGTACTAACACGATACCATCAGACTGGCATGGCGGGCAAGTCGGACAACTTGAACGTTTACAAAGGTAACGATCCCACAAAATTAGCTGCCCAGAAAAGGGAGGCAAAGAGGCTGGTCTTGACAGGCCCTCGCACTGGTGGGACCGTGGAGCCAGAGGGCATGACACTGAGTACCGCAGTCAGTAGCAACAAGGTTGCCAACGAGCCAAGTTAGTCCAATTTGATATACACCAGTGAAGGACGTCATACTCACCAAGCATTTCACAACACAGAACCCACTCGGAAGGCCAAGGAGGCTGCAAAAGCAAACAAAGGTATCAGCCAGGATTGTCTCGCACGAAAAACAACTCACCTCAAGCGAAACAGCAGTGTGGCAGGCTGACCACGGGCAGTGCAAACGTGGATCCACCGTTACGAAGGACAATGATTTAGAAATACTGCGCCCTAAGCCAAAGGAAGCGTGGACAGACCCAAAAAAATGTTAGTATGAGTGCAAGTCTATCAGCGGTCTGTGCTGAATGCTGAATGCTGTGTACTCACTTTTGTCTGTTAGAGTCCAAGGGTGGAGAGGCCCAGGATGTGGGGGATAGTGGCGAAAGAGACATGAGTGTGGGAGGGAAGACTGATAAGTCCCGCGCCTCGAGGAAGGCATGTGCCAACTATTGTAAGTGACCGACCTGACTCTCACCCTTCATGTTTGGCACACACACACCTTTTCTGGCACGCGTGATCCCGCACGCTTCCAGCCACCTCGGCGAACACAAAACGAGGCCAGGCACCTGTCTCCGACATCAGTACTCATCACACAAAAGGCAACACTCGGAAGAACACCAGCAACAGAAGGACGGCCAATCTGGTGTCCCTTGGAGTACACCATATGGAAGACTCCAATGTTAGTGGAAGTGTCGAGGGTGAAGATGAGTTCGAGAAGCGCGGCGGTTATTCTGACTTATCAAACGGCGCTGTGTCCTACAACAACAGCGGTCAGGAAAGTGAGGACGAGCTCATGCATATGTACAATCAGCGGTGGCTTCGCCTCAAAGCCAAAAAACAAGAGTGCTCTCGCAAAGCAGGTGAGTTGTATGGTCATGCACTGGAGACCGCTGTACTAATCTTGGCCTGTTGTTTCCAGATTGAGATCCCACAGATACTCCCTGTTGATAAGGTGGGGAGCTGGTTGACTACTTGACGCTGACTCTGACCACACTCACCCGTATTCCAGCAAATCGTGCTCTCAATCATCAGGCTGTTAAGACTAAATCCCTGTAGGTGGTGTTATATTTTTGTTGTGCATGTGTACTGATATGATATTAGAGAGGTCCAAGATACTGTGATTGCATCCAACCTCAAGATGCAAATTGAAACGGAAAATGAATGAAATATCACTCCCCAAATCAAATTGGACCCCAAGATTGCTCTTGGCCCTGGATCCAATGATCCAGTCAGCCCAGACGAGAGGAAGGTCCCCTCTGGTAATACAGGTGATTATATTTGGTGTGTCCCTGTCATATCCCGTATACTAGGCACGTTTCTGAGCACTCCGAGTAAGTTCCGACTCGGTCTGTCACGCCTGAGATAAGTCTAGTACCTTCGGTCCGGCACAGCTCCGAGACCTCAGAGCTTGCTTGACACTTATATTACCTCCGTCCATTCTAGTACCTTACTTACCTCCATTCAAACTAGTTCCGCTAATTAGTATTATCCGTGGCAGTCCCGCAACTCAGGAACGCTCTCGTACCGAGTTGTCCTCCGGGACAGCTTTCCGCCTCGGAACACTGCAACCTCTTGAGGTTTCCGCAGTGTTCTCCCTTCGTATATAAACGTAGTTTTATTACCTTGTAACTTCAGTCTGATTATCAACTAAGATATTCTACCTCCCCTCTCTGAAGTCGACGAGTCTCCTCCTCATCCCCTCACAGGTTAGCTCGATGCTAGACCTTGCATCCTTCATGCCCGACTCCTTCTGATCACCCCCGACGTCCCCCAATGTTCCTGACCATTCTGCCATTCCGACCCCCGACCAATTTTGGGACACCCGGGCTTATTGACAAGGGTGCACCACATACAGTGAAGCCGAGTCCCGAGCGCTAAGTACCTCCGAGTCTTTCGGAGTACCCTTGGAGCAGAAGTCACGGTCTTGACAGTCCCTTAATCTACTCAAAACATATCTAACTGTGGCCGTCATAGTTGCCGAGTTATCCCATGTCATTTCCTTGTCCGTCCCAACAAAGTGTATCCTGCCCGATTATTAGTGCATGTTTTCCACATGCAGATAATATAGGTACGGAATGGAGATACACTAATGGGGTTAGTATAGGTTTATACCTGTGTAGTTATCTGAGACTCCAAAGGTCCAAGTAGTCAGGGTTGAGCCTGAGACTAGAGAGGTCCAAAGTGAGTCAGAGGGGTCAGAAAGGTTGAAGAGGTTGGAATGGGTGTGAGTGGGACTTAATGGAATTCTGGGATATGACAAGCACATGCCAAAAAAAAGGTTCAGCGAGCCAAGAAACACCTTGTTGAATCTAAGTTAGAAGAACATCATGTCCTTGTTCAGCTAACCCAATGCTGGGCCCAGCATGCAGAGAAGAAAGTCATTGATGCCAGAATTGGCCAGATTCATGTGGCTATTACACAGAAGGGTTATGGCAATCATAAGTAACTGATACCTGTGCATTTATATCAATCATCCATATCACAGTTGATTTTCAGGTATGTGATGGACTGTGCTAAGCTTTGTGATTGGACTCAGCCTGCTACTCTCATGTTTCAATAGCCTCACCAATTTCGAGTATTGCTTCATAGTAGTATAATATTTTATTTGTGCCAATGTACAAACACCACGGCAAGTTACTGTGTGAAACGACTTGAACATTCTGTAAGCGCCTAGGTAAGAGCCTCGGCAAGAGCAGGGGTATGGGGTCAGCCTGTCATAGATCTGACCCCGGCGCAATGGTTGTTCAAGACAAGGTACATCATGCTTGCACCTCTTGTCATGCACTATCTTACTAATGACGATCAGCAACAACCGACCTCCCAACCATGCTGATCACTTCCAGCATGCTTACTCACATTCTGTAAAGGGTGGTTGAGCCCACTTGAGTACTTAAGATCACACAGGCAAAGTGAACCGTTATCGGATTTGCCCAATGATATGTAAAGTACAAGTGGTCGTTAGGACCGCCCTCGTTTTTATACTATGTAACTGGCGCATGTGATAAGGTATATCACATGCGCCGAAGGGATTCTACTATTTCGGGGGCATTAGGCCCCTAACACCCTCCCCGTTTAGATACGGTAACAGATCATATACAACGAGAATATATTCAATACATTAGTCCATACGTAAATGAAAGAAGAAATTGACAACGGGGGTGATGCCCCACACGACAGATGCGACTATTTTAAACTTTGGAGGATATACCTCCGTAACTTGGCCCACTCACATCGGCACCGGCTTGCCAACGAATTCACCCTCCTCGCTGTGCCCAGAGTTAGCCTCAACGTCTTTGGGTTTAGGGAAGGGAATGAGGTCGAACATGACAGTGGCCTCCCCGAACCGTTCGAAGACTTGGTCTTCTATCTGGAACATGGAGGTCATGACCAGGGAGGGAATCTCTGACAGGGGAACACCCTGCGACCGTGCCTCATTCTTGTACCACTCCCTAGTACACCCGAACGTGTCATTGGGAATGGGGACCTGCAGGTCCTGCCTGATCGGCATGTAGTGGGCGCTGGTTGAGGGGCTGTTGAACCCTCCGGCTTCCTCAACACGGGTGACCATCTTCCGAGCGGCAGAACGAGCCCACCAGATGGCATTGTCGGCATCTTGTACTGTGACACCATTGGCGGCTACGTACGCTGCGATGTTGGTCATCGAAGCCTGGTTGTTGAACTGACCAGACCAGGCCACCGTGCCATTCTGGCGTGGGGTTGCTCCCGCCCACTCGAGCAAGGCTCGATAGCGTCCTGGTACTGCGAAGAGTCGTATGAGGCCTCGTACCCACACCATTTGGTCATAGCTCGACCGTGAAACAGGGGCGAGACGCTCCATCATTAGGAACGCCCGTACCTGTTGGCGAGTGGGAGGGTTGAGGTTGGATCCAACAGTGCCCGGGAACATTTTGCAGAGCCCACCGCGACTGCTTAGAGGGCAGGCCATCTGGCATCACTCAATGAATTCGCGCCAGCGGTCTGCTGGAGCATCGAGTGCCAGAGCCTCACAGGGAAGAACCGTGCCCTTTAAGTTGAGGACAATTTGTCCTCGAGTTCGGGGGGCGGCAGCGCCGGTTGCTCATTGATGTGAGCGAGGAGATTTGCTGGGGTACTAGTCCCTGGGGTAGAGTTGGGGTTGCCCAAGGGCGACTGGATTGGGTCAGAGGTAATCCACTCCTGTAGCACCTGTGTGATTATGGGTGGCGGGGGTTCCACTGGCTCAATCCAGAGGGCCTGTCGTCTCTTGTCGTGAAGGTGTTCCTTCTTTTTCTTTGCTTTTTCGGAGGCCCAAGCAGGCGACCTCCATTGTTTCATTGTGACTTGCATAAGGTCACTCACCTCGCCCTTGAACCTCCTCCACAGGTTGAGGAAGGTGATCAGGTCAGAGGCCTGATGGTATGAGGGGGCCTTGCCCTCTTCGTCGGTGAATGTGACGGCAAAAATCGCACAGATTTTGTCCGCCGTGTTGTAGAGATGAACAGGGCCCATGATCCCATCGTCAAAGCATATGGCGGCATTAATTGGCCACCTGGAGGGTGTTGGGAGTTGGCGCCCCCTGTTGTAATTTTCGAGGACGCGGGAGATAATGTCTCCTTGGTACGCGTAGGCGTAGTTGGCCATGCGTACAAAGAGGGTGCGGGCGCCCTTGTTGTCAAGTTGGTTCCCCAATACGGCGACGTTTTTGAGGGGCTCTTGCCCCGTGAAGTCGGGGAACAAAGTTCCCTGGGCCAGGTTGAAGGCATCAGTGCCTGGAGTCGACTCATCCATTTGGATGTCATCGTACGGGAGTGCAGTCTGGGGGTCACGGGAGAAGTCTGTCGCTCTTACCCTTTTTGTGAGGAGAGAGTGGTGGTCGCAGGTAATTCCTGCGAATGGGATGCGGAGACGGCAAGGGGAATGATGGTGTTACCAGGCTCTGCCTGCACCCTCCCTGAGAAGGAACGTGACAATGGGGTGACACAGGAAGGACCAGTGTCGTGCTGATCTACATCCATGGGCATTCCCAGAGAAGAGAGATGAGCTCTCTCGAGTTGGCGAGCCTCCTCATGTACGGTTGAAGGATGGGGGATGTTACTCCCACGGGAAAGTTGAGCGATTTTGTCACGCGCAGCTCGTAGCTCATGCGTGAGTTCATTGCATTGGTGGTGAAGACGATCCACCCGAGTGTTCAAGTCACTGGAGGATTCCCTCCCACTGAAGATCATGGCGAGGTCAATGAGACCATCAACCACCTCTCTGAATCCATGGCCGCTAGTGGCTGCACCACCAGCAAGATGCTGGGCGTATTTGTTGCATTCACCGCAATGATTTTTGTGATGAATGAGGGGGAGGAATGGGTGGAGGATCATCCACATCCCGGGGGATGATTCCCTATGGCATTTAGAACGCCGTTCTGACAGGGAATGTTCCCATCTACGCTTGCCGTGGTTGGTCTTTTGACCGACAGGGGACACGTCGCGTGAATGCGACATGTCTCGTGACAGGGACCTACCACGAGACAAAGAGCGAGGAGTAGGCGTTGGTGAATGCGATTGCGATGGGGATCACCGAGGCATGTTACTTTGCAATGGTACAACACGAGATGGTTGTGGTTTGGAGGAAAGAGAGTTTGGTGGTCTTTGCATACTTTAATTAATGGAAAATCGAAAAAGGAAATAGAGAAAAAGGAAAAATGATTGGTGAGGCAAAAAGGTAATCTACATTAGATAATTAGGTACTTTCTCTGTTTTGTTTTTATTGTTTTGTCTTGTTTTTGTTTGTTTTCTTCGATGTAACCTATGTGTACCTACGTCCCACCATTAGTGGTGGTGTTTGGGGCGCTTAGATGTGTGCTCTGCCCTGCGGGGCAGTTGGCGTATGTCTGGCGCCCCCTGGAGCTCAAGATACCTTTCTAAGGACTCGAGCTCTTCACAACTGGAGCTTGGCTCCCATGTGGAATCTCCCAGGTTCCACTGGACGAGGAACTCGAGTTTGTTCCTGGTCCACCGGTGTGCAAGTACTTCATCGACTAGCCACTCCTCTTTGTTGGCTCGTCCAACATCATAGAACGCTTGGGCGTCCCTCTTCGGGAAGAGCACGTCGTCGTTCTCTCCATACTGGCATAGTAACCCAATGTGGAACATCGGGTGTATGCACCTTTTTCGCATTTCCTCCGGGAGATCCAGGGTGTAGGTATCGGTTGTACCGATTTTGTTCAGGACCTTCATCGGTCCAATATATTTTGGCATGAGCTTCCTTGCTCGTCCTTTTGGCATGGTGAGATTCACTGTAGAGAGACATACTAAGTCTCCAACTCAAAGGATCTTTCCTTTGTTCCATTTTTTGTTTTTTTTTTTGCGTGGTACGTCTGTACCACTCACAATTGAGCTCGAAGGGCGCAAACCCGGTTGAGCTGCTGATGCTCGAATTGAGTGTGAGCTCTGTCATGGGTAGCTTCGCTACCCAATCCCTTTGCTCGGGTTGCACCATTGCCCGTAGTATTTGTACTACATTCCTGATGGCCCTCTCTGAGGTGCGGTCTGTCTGTGGGTGGAACACAGTAGACATCAGGAGCTTTGCTCCGAGCATACGGTGTAATTCACACCAGAACGCTGATGTGAACTTTGCATCTCGATTGGAGACTATAGTCTCAGGTAGTCCATGTAGTCGTACTACTTCTTGGATGAATTTCCAGGCGAGTTCAGACGCCTTTATCGTGGTTTTAATTGGTACCAAATGTACCATTGACGTGAGGCGACACGAGACAACCCAAAGGTAGTCATGTCCCTCGCTCGGTGGGAACGGTCTCACAAAATCCATAGCAATCGATCCCCATGGTTGTCTTGGGATCTGTCAAACACGTGCTTTGCCACTAAGGAAGGTCGGAGGTTGAAGTCATTGAGGATTCTCAGGGGTGCGAGAAACCTTGGAGACGAGTAGAGTGAGGGAGTGAGTGCCAACTTCGGAACCGCGGAGTTGGGCTTGTCCGAGGGACTTCGGCTTCAGCGTATGTGCTGCAACTAGTTCAAGTTATGGTGTCCCTAATTTCTGTTGTTGTTCCGAAGTCTACCGAGGGGGAGTGCGGAAGTCCGAGGCGCACCAGTGCGGCAACACTGAGGATATCCGAATAAGCTCCGAGGCTTGGAGGTGGTAGATGTTGAGTGGCTGCGGAGATGCAGCATGCTCGGAGGTGAGTCAATGTCAGACTCGGGTCGGGGATGACGGAAGATAGAGGGAACAGAGGACGTCGGCGAGTAAAGGTTTGGACACGTCTAGTGAAGACTTGAAAGGGTTTTGACGGAGGTCTCGTGTGGGAGCATAGAGGAGGAGTAGATTCATAAGACAAGCAATGAGTGCGAGTCATGAGTGAAGACAAATAAAGCAATAAGCAGCAATAAGCAAGTAATAATCGGACTGAGGTTTACTAACTAAGTGTACAGTACTTATAGTAATGGTAGTACACTGCAAAAGTCTGAAAGCGGGATCTCGGAGGTAAGCTCATACCGAGCTACAGATAGGTACAATAACCGAGTCGGAGGCGGTGTCTCGGAGGTCTGAAGGTTGCGTGTGGCATAGACACCGGATCTAGGGCTAAGTATACGAGTGGGGATAATACAGGTAGAGAATGGAACTACACTAATGGGGCGGCATAGGATTATACCTGTGTGAGGGTCCGAGAGTCTGAGAGTCCGAGAGTCGGGGTTGAGACCGCGACTGTAGGGTAGGAGTGGGGTCGGAAGGGTTGGAGAGGGGTCGGAAAGGTCGGAATAGACTTGAGTGGACTTGGTGGAATTCCGGGATATGACAGGATCGGTAGACTATGTAGTAGTACTTGGGGTAATTTATTTGTTGTTTTGGCGACCTTGCACGTCAGACAAGTTCGACAGAACTTGTCCACCTCCCGGCCAATCTTTGGCCACCAATATAACCTGCGGACATAATCCGCAGTCCTTTGGGCACCAAAATGCCCAATGGCCCTATGGGCCTGGTCGATGATCTTGGCGATGATATTATCGCCCTTGTACATAGTGTGTGGGAGGCATAATACCTCCTTTCTTCACAATTTTTGATGTTGAGAAGTCCATTTCTCTTGGTGAACTGGGAGAAATAGTTTGGTTGGGCCGCTACTTTCCCTAGCAGCGGCTCATCCTTATACCTCTTGCGGATGGCATCAAAAAATCCGGGTTTATTCCCGTATTCTACGAGAGGTTCTCATAATGTCCCAGCGGATTCGATAACTGTCGGATCCTCCTCCACATTAGTGTGAGGAGTTTCCTCAGTTGTCCTTTCCACAGCTGAGGCCATTTCCTGCGCCGCTAGAATTCGGGTTTCCCGTTTTTCTGCAAGGCGCTTACTTTTCCAAGGGTTGAGTTCTCCCTCTATAGTTATTGTCTTTAGCTCAAGCCATCTGTCATGGGGGAGGTCATCCCCCTCTGGGTCTAATCGCACATCTGCTTTGGCCCAATCGATCTCTTCATCGGAGGGGCTGTCCCCCTCCTCATTCTCGTAGTAATGGAATAGGCAATCTGCCACACAGTTCTCAGATCCTTTTGCGTATATTATCTTTGCATTGAATCGTGACATGTAGTTGATCCAACGGATCTGCCTACTCAACAGCTTTCGCTGTGTATTGAGGTAACCGAGCACCTCATGATCGGTGATGATCGTAAACCTGAACCCGAGGAGTTTATCCTCCCATTTTAACAGGGCTTTGATTATTGTGAGTGTTTCGCGTTCGAACACTCTATAGTTCTGTTGAGCATCACTCAACTTTTTTAACATAAACCTTGCTGGGCGACATATCTTCCAATCAGGTCCTTGCCCATATAGTGCGCCGACCCCATACAGGGAAGCATCACAAATGAGCCAAATTGGCTCAGTCCCTCTCGGGTCGATGGGTTTTAGAATCGGATATTTACATGCCATATCCTTAATCATCTGAAAGCACCAATCGTGGATCTCTCTCCACTGGAAGGGGTGTCCATTTCTCTGGATCCCCCTTAATGGTGTAGCATACGCTGATACGTCAGGCATGAATTGCACCAAGTACTCGACTAGTCCTACAAATTGCTGGACTTCGTTCAGCGACCTTGGGGTCTTCCAATTATGGATCCGAGACATCTTGTCTTTGTCAGCGTGAACGCCTTTCTGGTCAATGATGTGACCTAGACAGTCAAGTTTCTCGGCATACAAGTCGCACTTCTCCTGTTCCAGGTGGAAGTCGGCTTTTTCCAGTATTTGGAATACAATCTGGAGATGTTGCTCATGCTCCTCCAATGTATCACTAAAGATGAATATATCATCTAGGTAGACACACATGAATTGTCCAATGTGATCTCTAAAGATCACCGTCATCAGACGTTGAAACGTCGCAGGGGCATTACAATCCCCCTGTTGCATTACCAGGGATATGTAGGTCCTGTATATCGTAGTGAAGGCCATCTTCCAGACATCTTCTGGTTCAATCCGAACCTGCTCATATGCGTTCGATAAGTTGATCTTTGAGCGGTACTTCACTCTGGCTACATCCATTCGGATCTGGTCTTGATCCGGGAACGGGGTCACGTCCTTGACTGTGTTGTCGTTCCTCTTGCGGCAATCTATGACTGTCCGCAGCTTCCCGGATTTCTTTGGGATGCAGAGCATCGGAGCGGCTTGTGGCACACTCTTCATTACCCACCATCCCACGTCTGTATATAGTCGGATTTTGTCCAACAGTTGTTGTTTTAGCGCATCAGCGCAGCGTGGTAGATGATATACATAGTGCTTGTCATCTTTAACCAGCGGGATTTTATGATTAACTTCCCGTAATGGAGGGAGTCTTTGGGCCATCCCTCCTAGTCGATGTTTGTATTTCTGGAACCATTGGTTCCTAAGACGGGGTATATCCGTTTCCGTCAATGTTTTTTTTCTTGTTTTTATTGCAGCAAGTCACTGCTCTGATGATCTACTCGTCTTTTTTGGTGTCTCCTTCACACCTCCTTTCCCCTTAGAGCCCTCACAAGGTCCTTTAGGCCTCGCAGGGCTCAGAAGTCAGTATGTTTGATGAGGAGTACATGCCAGTTGTCGATTCTAATAAGGCGATCTTAGAGTCGCCAATGCGGATTTGCTGATCCGCAAAGCTGAGAATTGCTTTTTGTTCTCACAGGAATGGTATTCCAAGTATACAATTGTAGCAATTACATCGAAATAGATCTTGGAAGTCCTTCCAATTTCGATGTGGCAATTACCACCGTGAGTGATCTTTGATCTGCTGCAAATGCAGCCCAATTGTAATGTGAGCTATTGCTCTAGTGGGAATATTTCCATTCCAGTGACCTTTGTGAAAGCTGGGCTCATGAAATTTCCGGTGCTCCTGGTATCCAACATGATGTATGCCTTACATCTGTTTACTTTTGTTTCGATCGTTGCACATTGGCACATTTCCGGGGCCATCCGGGGCCAATTACCCTCTGTGGCTGCCTTTGTTGCATCCTTACTGTGCGCATACCGGAATGTTCGTGTTCCATTGGGATTTTCAATTTCCCTTGTTGTGTGGATTGCAGCCATATGGATGACTGGATGGTCCACTGGGCTTTTATGATTAATGGCAATATTGCCATGTGGCGTAGAAACCACTACGTCATCCGAGAACTCAATAATTTCATTCTTTGGAAGGCTGAGGAGAAGGGCATTGTCCATGTCCATCAGTTCTCTGATTGTGTTCTCCCAGAGTCTGTTGGAGAGTCTGTTTCGACTCATTATATGGGCGTGATTGCTGGCGTTTTCAGACACCTGCTTTATTGCTCTGGTAGTTTTTCACTACACAAGTAGCTAACATTTGCAATGCGCTACAGACACGGTCTATGTCCAATCCGTACCCATCAGCTTGCGCTCTTTCGCTATCATCCCATCCGCAATTGTATTCACATTTCGCGAACTGTTGTGGATGTAGTCCTTCTCGATGGGAGCTTTGGTCATCGGGGACATCATCGTCCCCATGGTCTCCTGGATCTGCTGCTATGTTATACTCAGCAGTGGCATGGTCTCGCCACCATTTGATAGAGGAATGCAGTTCCTCGGTTTCGCCCGTATAGATGACAGATGACATCTGAGCTTCGTCCTGACAAGTAGGCGGACGGTTAGGCATGCTTGGGGTGAGCCCGCCCCTTTTATTCCCTGCACCTTCAGGTGCTTTCTGACCTGCATCGAAGATGTCGTCTTTTCGTGTGGGGGTCATACAGTAAATACCCCTTGGGACGATTGTCCTTTGACTTTGATCGGTGGGGTTGCCGTCGGGCTGCTAGCCCTACTAGAAGGGCTCCTAACCTCACCAGTGCGGAGCGCCTCTAACATTCGGTCTATGGCTGTCGCTTGATGCTGCCCGGGGCTCCCCCCTTGACTGTTGGGTCCTTCAGGCCCATAATTCAGCCATTGGTGACGGACTTCATCTAGGAATTTGGTTACAGTTGCTAGCGCTGTCCGTGGGTTGAGGAGGATAACTCTCTCCTCAGGGGCATCTATGCTCCCAAGCCAGTCTCTCGAAGGTGTGACGCCTTCTGTATATACCTGTGCGAGAGGGCTTTCCATCCTTGAGAGGGGGGTTGGGTCATTTATGGCCCTTGAGTTGTCATGTAAAGTTGGTTGAGGAGTTAGCGGACTCAGTGAGTCTATAAGTGCCTTGGTCATTCTATCTGAGCTCATCTTGGCGCTACTCAGCGTCTGGGAGAATGTGAGTTCTCCAGGCATTGAGGGGTTAGCCCTGGATTGCGATCTTTGACCTGCGAGTCTGATCTGAAGAGCTTGTGCTTTTTTTTGCGACTTTTTTGACGGCTTCTTGTCGTCTGGGGGATCTTTCGGGAACTGTCATCCACTATCTTTCGGAGGCAGTTCTTCTTTGCCTCCCGCCAGTTTTCCCGCCATTTGCGTTTGGCTACGCATTACTGTGTGGCTCATTGTCATGAATCAAAGTTAAACACACTTCAAAAAATTGTAAAGAGTGGTTGAGCCCACTTGAGTACTTAAGATCACACAGGCAAAGTGAACCGTTATCGGATTTGCCCAATGATATGTAAAGTACAAGTTAAAGTAGGATGAGGGCGGTCGTTAGGACCGCCCTCGTTTTTATACTATGTAACTGGTGCATGTGATATACCTTATCACATGCGCCGATGGGATTCTACTATTTCGGGGGCATTAGGCCCCTAACACATTCCCCTACTTCCAAGCTGTGTGCTGATCATCGGAGCAGACCACCTGTCCTGAGAGTGCCCGACAATACCAGATCTGACACTGTCATATCTCAAACCTTACATTCACCTCCAAGCACTCCGAGCACTTCTGAGTCGGTCTGTCGCGTCCAAGTTGGTTAAGTTACCTCTGGTCTGCCAGCTCCGACATCTCAGAGCTGCTTGACACCTTTATTACCTCCGTCCATTCTTGTACCTTACTTACCTCCATTTACACTAGTCTCGCTCATTAGTATTATCCATGGCAGTCCTGCAACTCGGGAACACTCTTGTTCCGAGTTGACCTCTGGGACAGCTTTCTGCCTCAGAGCACTGCACCTCTTGAGGTCTCCACAGTGCTTTTCTGAGTATATCAACATAGGTTTAGCACCTTGTACGTTAGTCTAATTATCAACTAAGACATCTCCCTCCTCTCTCTGAAGTCCATGACTCCCCTCGTCGTCCCCTCACAGGTTAGCTCGATGCTAGACCTTGCACTCATCATGTCCAGCTTCCTCTAATCATCTCTGTTGTCCCCCGACGACCTCCGTCGTTCTCCAACATCCCTGACCGTTCTGACCCCTGACCAATTTTGGGACACCTTGGACTTCTTGACATGGGTGCACTGCACCACATACAGTGAAGCCGAGTCCCGAGCGCTAAGTACCTCCAAACCTTTTGGAGTACCCTTGGAGGAGGAAGCATGGTCTTGACAGTTTGCATCCTCTCGTTGTGTGCTCTCTTGCTGACATCAACCGACAACCAGCCTCCAGTCATTTCAGTTACTTTCAGTAGCTGCTCAAGCTTGCAAATATGTAGAATTCACATTTCCTTTCGTATTTGACAACATGTATTGAAATATTAGTCAAACATCCGCAGCAATGGTCTGGGGGTCCCAAGCATCCACATTGATGGCCACCTCCCTCTCTTTGTATTCTGCCCACTTCTGGTGAATCATTGCAAATGCACTGTTCTTGAATGGAAGCCACTCAATATCTGAGTAGAGGGGGAATATCTGGCATCAAAGAAGTGCAAACCTAATGGTTCCACCATGTCAGCAGCTGATCAACCTCATCTTGTTCATGGAGGTCATCCAGCACCTCAAGAATGCTGTTGTAACTCACTCCACATCTGTCACATGGTCAGTGTGAGAAAACACTTGAGCGGACATCAGTGCAAAGTGAGCCTTCAAAGTGTTAGTGCAAATGTGATGCATTAAATCAGCACACATACCAGAGTTGACACATGAGCACGGGAGGCCTTTGTGACAGACCACATGCCATGAATATGGGCATTGCCAGACCAGGTTGCTTTAGGCTCTTGGTCCGCAGAGTTTGGATAGGTTAAAATATACTTATATGCCTAGCCACTGGCCGGATTAGCAGTGCAATATCAAAAGATGAACCCAAAAACCCATAGAAACCAGGAGACCACTCCGGAGGACTCCATTCCAGGGGTCCTCTGCATCATATGTATAATTTGCATAAAGAAACACTGGCCACTGATTGCCAGCGACCTGAATTTGACCATTGATGAGTTTTGTCTTTGTCCTATGTCAAATGGTCAGCTATGAGACTAGTGAGACAATGCAACACACACTCTGTATTGGCCCAATCAAGCCCAGCAGGACATACTGTATGTAGGAGTGCACCAGACATTGGTGGTTAAAACTGCGACCAGCCTTGACATTGTGGGGGATGTGGGGGCTCAATGATTGACCCTTCAGGGTGATCCAATCAATGATCGTGCTCTTCATTCCCTTCATGTTGTCTGCCTGTCATATCCCGGAATTCCACCAAGTCCACTCAAGTTTATTCCAACCTTTCCGACTTCCTTCCGACCCTTTATCCTCGGTCTCAACCCTGACTCTCTGACCTTTGGACCCTCGGACCCTCACACAGGTATAATCCTATACCGCCCCATTAGTGTAAACTTCATTCTGTACCTACAGTATATTATCCCCACTTGTATACTCAGCCCTTGTTACAGTTTTTCTCCTTTTTCATCGTTTGTATCTTCTTTCCTTTGCTCATCGTACTCATGTCCTAATGGGTATGTTTTGCTCGGACTGGATTCACTGTCTCCTCGTCGTTGATACACTGAATCCCTCTTTCTTTGTCTTATGATCGTCTCGCACCGTTCCCTATCTACTACCGGGGGAGACATGTTCTTATCGTTGTTATCTCGTATCTTCTTATCATCGGACTTAGCCCTCCTTAACTGATTCTCTTATATCAGTTACGTGTTCCTGATTACTCACTGTTCTGTCCGATTCTCTGATGTTCTCTGATGACGCATCCATTAGTACTTATACTAAACCGTCTGTATTCTGTACATCATTCTTGATCTACGCAATCTAGCGTTGACTAGCATCCTTGACCTTTGGTCTCGTCCCCAGTCTCCTAAGTCCAAGTCTCTGTCGAGGCCTCTTAGTCCCTCGAGTCCCTTGAGTTCCTTCGTCATCCGAACCTCTGTCTCTGAGACGTTGTGACTCTTTGTGAGTTCCTCCTCAGACCTAGACGTTGTCCCACTTCGACTCTTGTCGACGTCTTGCATAACAGCCCTAGATCTGGTGTCTACGCCACACACTACCTTCGGACCTCTGAGACACTGCCTCTTACTCACTTATCTGCAGCTTGGTACGAGTGTACTTCCGAGCTCTCCGCTTTCAGACTTTTGCAGTGTACAAACACTACTATATGTACTGTACATTTAGTTAGTAAAACCTCAGTCCAATTATTGCTTGATTACTCGTCTTTATTTGTCTTTGCTTGCCTTATGAATCCACTCCTCCTCTATACTCCCACACAAGACCTCAGTTGAAACCCTTTCAAAGTCTTCACTAGACACACCCAAACCTTTACTCGCAATTGTCCTCTGTTCCTTCTGTCTTCCATCATCCCTGACCTCCGACCTGAGTCCGACCATCGACTCACCTCCAAGTGTGCTGCATCTCCACACCACTCAAACGTCTATCATCTCTGAGCCTCGGAGTTCATCTGAACCTCGGTGCCGCCGCGCTGGCGCACCTCAGACCTCCATAAACTCCCTCAGTAGACTTCGGAAACGACAATAGAAATTAGGGACACCATAACATGAACTAGGTGCAGCACATACACTGAAGCTGAAGTCCCTCGGACAAGTCCAACTCCATGGTTCCGCAGTTGGTGCTCATTCCATGTTAAGGAACGTGTGTTACAGTTTTTCTCCTTCATCATCATTTGTACCTCCTCTCTTTCGCTCGTCGTACTCATGTCTGTCTTGGTATGTTTCGCTCGGACTGAATTCACTGTCTCCTCGTCATTGACACACTGAATCCCTCTTTCCTCATTCTTTGATCGTCTCACACCGTTCCCTAACTACTACCGGGGGAGACATGGTCTTATCGTTGTTATCTCTTATCTTCTTATCATCGGACTTAACCCTCCTTAACTGATTCTCTTATATCAGTTACGTGTTCCTGCTTACTCACAGTTCTGTCCGATTCTCCAATGTTCTTTGATGACGCGTCCCTTAGTACTTATACTAGACCATCTGTACAATGTACCTCATTCTTGATCTACGCAATCTAGCGTCGACTTGCGTCCTTGACTCTCTGTCTCGTCCTTAGTCTCCTCTGTCCTTTGGTCTCTCTGAGGCCTTTCAGTCCCTCAAATCTTCAGAGTCCCTTTGTCCTTTGAACCCCTGGTTTTGAGACGTTGTGACTCTTCATGAGTTCCTCCTCAGAATCAGCCGTTGTCACGCTTCGACTCTCATCGACGTCTCGTGTAACACCATGCAACTCCTGACCAGATTTCCGAAACTCCGAAAATCTCAGAGTACACTCGGATGCAATGGGATGTCGGCCTCAGCTGATGTGCTGTGCCCTTGTTGCAGTTCGGGTCCCAGAGGTCAGAAGAGGTCGGAGACAGAGGTGTGCTCCGATGGCAATCAGACGGTGATTGTGACAGCTGACAATGAGGGGGAGCACACCCGAGGTGTTTGGGGATGAGAGGACCATGAGGGGATTCATCAGGGAGGTCCAAAGGTTGGTCCGAAGATTTTCGGAGATAGTTTCGGAGGTCCGGAGGGTCTGTGGGAGTACCATCAAGGCTACAGAGTTTGGAGCGGAGTGGCATGTCCCGAGGTACATAGGTCCAATGATTTTCAGACAAAGCTTTGGAGGTCATACGAGGATCTGTGGGTGTACCATCAAGGTGACAGAGTTTGGAGGCAGAGGGACAAAGGATTGTTCAGAGGAGTGAAGGGAGGTCCAGAACTTGCAATGAGTGGGGTCGGAGAGGTTGGACTAGGTGCGAGAAGACTTAGGACAGTCTCTCACTTTGTGGCCAGTGAGACCACAAAACAGACAGAGGTTGAAGTCGAAACATTGCTGACGCTCGGCCTTGGAGGGCCTGCTATCTGCACCAAGCTCGGATGCAAGTCCAGGGTCTAAGGGGGAAAATTCCGGAGAATCTTCGGAGGTGAATGAGTGTGGTTCGGGGTAGAGTCGGGAGGGTCGGAGATGGGGTCAGGAAGGTCGGAGATGTGATCATGGATGGACACAGAGCTGGAGGGCATTGTGGAGGATGAGGTCGGGATGGACTGGGTGGTGTTGGCAGAGCAGTTGAGTTCTGACCTGTGCTCCCAATAGTGCGCATCAATGAACTGCACAAGAGTGCACATGTCTGAGAGTGTATGCGGCTTGGAAGTCCGGAATAGAAAAGGTGCCGAAGTGCACCATCTCCATAACCTCGGAATTGAGAAGCCAAGTTGTTGAACTTCACCATGTACTTGGTAATAGTGGTCAAGGCAGCCTTGTAATCCATCAGCTTTCTGCTAGTGTCATATACCAGATTTCATGTAATTCACTCCTACTCCGTTTCCGAGCTCCTCCGAGCTCTTCTGAGTTTGCTCTGGGTTTTCAGCACTCCGGACCTTGTTCCCCTTTGTCTCTGAACTCATATGCCTCCGAGATTTCGGAGTTCTGAGCGTAGCTCCATTAGATCATCTTCATTCTGTACCTTACGCTAACCCAATCCATACTTCAGACCCAAGACTCCTCTGAGACTGTGTGACCACAGCTCGGGCCATTTGTACTTCCGGCACACTGCCTGGAAACCTATGTACGTCCGCTTCTGAATCCGCAGTTATTCCAATCGTATATATACTGTACAATTACACTCCTGTACATTAGTTCGAATATCGACATAGACACACTACTAGTGTCTTTGATCACCCTCTTGCCTGTTTGGGACGAATCCCCTTGTGGTCCTCTCATCCCCAAACACCTTGGGTTTGCTCCCCCTCATCGTCAGCTGTCACAATCACTGTCTGATTGCTGTTGGAGGACACCTCCATCTCTGACCTCTTCCGACCTCTGGGACCCGAACTGCAACAAGGGCACAGCACATAAGCTGAGGCCAACGTCCCATTGCGTCCGAGCGTACTCTGAGATTTTCGGAGTTTCGGAAATCCGGTCAGGAGTTGCACAGTCTTTAACAGCTAGACAATATGCTGGCCATTCAGGGGATCTGCAGCCAGTTGTATTTAGCTATGCCAAGGTCAACATGGCTTACACTGGGTAATGCCATTGTATGCAGGCCATCTAATTTGACCACTGGAAAGGTGGTGGCTGGGACATCATGACCCATGGACTATTGTTAACATATCCCCACCACAATGCCACCAGGCAACTAATTTACAACTACATACATATATTTTGGTGCCAAGATATGGGGTTATATCAACCTCAAGGATGTAACTTGTGTGGTTCTGAAGTGATGGAGCACCTACTATACATTTCCCATGGCCAGTAACTAGAGGAGGGTACTGCTCTGTAAGTGCCATTTCAATATTGCATTTGGGTATTCAGTCATGGCATGTTTGTGAACCCTCTGAATGGAGTTTGCCCTGGTGTTCAACTACAGGCAAGATCAGCAGGATAATGGGCAACTACAAGGGACAGATACAATTAATTCACCCCAGAGCGTGCTTAGGAAAATTTATAGGATGGCCATCGCAATTCCATTATTTGCCCAGCAACACTGTGAGTATGCCATCAACCAATTAGAGTGAATGTACCCACCCCATAATAGCATTTTTTCAATGTGACCTGATCAGCATGCATTCCATCATTGGCTGCTGTGATCCTGCTTTAGATTTTTCAAATAACACTTGTGTCTGCCAGGCTGGACCATCATTGCTTTCATTAGACTAGAGGAGATAATAATGGTACAGAATGTAGGAATACTAATAGGGTAGGTATGTATATGTTTATACCAATGTGAGTATCCAAGGGTCCAAAGGTCCAAGTGGTCAGGGTTGAGACTGAGATTAGGGAGGTCTGAAGGAAGTCAGAGAGGTCAGAAGGGTCAGAAGGGTCAGGATGAGTGCGAGTTGGACTTGGAGGAATTCTGGGTTATGACAGTGTCAGCCATTATCTAGTACTATATAGCATTATCATTCATATCATTTGAGGCCAACAAATACAAGACAAAAAAACATCCATCATAAAATTAAATATAGTCACTTCTTAATCATAATCAACAGAATCCATTTTACATTTTCTTCATGATAAACTACCAGTAAAATGTGCTAAAAAAGGTAACAATTTCATACGACATATACTATATAGTGCTTGCAATTTTTTTCCACACCTTCAGCTAGCAACAAATAGAACAATTGATATGACGTGACTGTATGTATGTTCTTGGAACATTTTCCCACTCCTCTGTTGGGGGTGTCAATAATCCTCAATGACATACATAACAAAGGTGGACCATTTCCTTGTCAATATTACATAGGATTATCACAGTTATATCTGACTTACAT
The DNA here is from genome assembly GCA_038090735.1 of Xerocomellus amylosporus. Lineage (NCBI taxonomy): Eukaryota > Fungi > Basidiomycota > Agaricomycetes > Boletales > Boletaceae > Xerocomellus > Xerocomellus amylosporus. The sequence goes on along the minus strand of JBBPNE010000184.1, from coordinate 9,839 downwards.
TCAAATGATGGGTAACAAAATGGGATCATCTAAACCTATGCATTAACATTTTGATTTCAAAATGATCATGCTATATATACCTCTATCATGTTATAGCAGACTAAGAGCTACTTGATCACATGTACCTGGATATATCAGCCCTTAAACATCTCCCTGATGGCAATGTACTTTGTGGACTTCAGCAGTGTGACTGCCTGACAAACAGCTTCTGAGGTATATGAGGCTAAATCCCATTCACACTGATGCTTGACCTCAACTAGGAATAGGTGACCTTTCACAAGCTGGAATACATACTGTCTGTATCCACCAGTGAGAATTAAAGAGTACAGAAGATCATGAAGCAATTTGTGGAGCAAAATGGACAACCTGACCCATTCCTGTGGTCCTCCTTATACTGAACACCTGCATAGTCTACTGTAATGTTTGTTCAGCCACAGCTCATATGCCAAAATGGGATGAAAGAGGATAAAATGACAATACCACTCTTGTCAGTTGAAGCAATCTCTGCCAATGGCTGGTATTGCTGTGTCAAGAATCATGTGTGAAGCTCTGCATTGGCTGGAAGCCTCTGCTAATGCTAGACCTGCCCTAGATCCAGTGTCAGTGCCACGTGCATACTTCAGACCTCTGAGGCACTGCTTCTTACTCATCATTCCTGGATCTTGCATGTATCTGCAGCTCAGGACAAGTTCATTCCCGAGCCTCCACTTTCAGACTATGCAGTGTACCATATCATTAGTATAATTACTGTACACTTTAGTTTGTATACCTTAGTTCAATTGTTACATGTCTGAGCCCCTTTACCCTTTATGAATCTACTTGTTCTCCAAAGCTCCCACACGAGACCCTCTTAGTTCACCCTTCCAAGTCTTCATTGGACTTACCAGGCTGATTGAACCTTCTGCTCACTGTTATCCTCTTGTCTCTTGTCTTCTCCTCTCCTCCCTGTCACCTCTGACCTCCAACCCTGAGTCGGACCACCGACTCACCTCTAAGTGTGCTGAATCATTCCTTCAGCCACTCTACACCTATCACCTCTCAGCTTCAGAGCTCTTCTCAGACTTCCTTGGTGTTGCTACGCTGGTGCATCTTGGACTTCCATCTCCCCCTCTGATAGGTTTCAGAACAACACCAGAAATTTGGGACACTGTAACTTGAACTAGGCACGGCACATAAGCGGAAGCCAAAGTCCCATGGACAAGACCAACTCTGGGATTCTGGAGTTGGCACCCTTAGAATTTTCCCCCTATCCATCATCATTATTAGGAGGAAGGTACAGTCTTTCACAGACACTAACTGACCATATACATAAAAGTATTATAATCCTGATCATCTTAGTCAAGTTTTGAAACTTCCCTGATGGCCTCTGTCTGCTTTACTTCATCATTTGAGGTTTGCCTTCCAGGCTTCCAGAGGTCCATTTCTATCTATCTGATGGGGAGTCATAGTGCTCAGCAACTCATGCAAGCTTGTTTTCTGTTGATGTGCATATCTATCACTCTTGGACAATGTCAATCTTTTTAGCTGTGGCCCACTACAACCAATCTCTTTGTGACCAAGTAGAGTTTGTGAGAGAGTGTTAATAATGGGAATTTGGAGAAATCTTGCTGGGAATTCCAAATTCCAAGCCAATGTTGATCAGCTATTGATCTTCATGGATGGATTGCATGTCAAGCACTCTAGTCAGATCATTCAAAGTCTCAAAATGCTCCTCATACGGTATGCAGCTTCGGACCTCTGAGACACCACCTCTTACCTGGATCTTGTACTAATCCACAGCTCAGTATGAGCTCACTCCTGAACCTGCACATTCAGACTTTGCATTGTACCATCATTAGTATAAGTGTGGTACACATTAGCTTGTATATCTTAGTTTGATTATTGCTTGTCTCCAACTACTTATCAATTACTTGTCACTTGCATGTCTTAGCCTTCATCAATTATGCATCTACTCGTCCTCCCAAGCCCCCACACGAGACCCTCCTAATCCACCCTTCAGAGTCTACACCAGACTTATCCTGATTGAACCTTCGACTCGCTGTCGTCCTCTTGTCACTTGTCCTTCCCTCTTCTTTCTGTCACCTCTGAGCACACTGTATCCCTTCAGCCACTCAAAGTGTATCATCTACAAGCCTTGGAGCTCACTTGGACCTCCTCGGTGTTGCTGCGCTGGCACACCTCAGACTTCCACCTTTTTCCCTGATAGACTTCAGAACAACACTAGAAATTCGGGACACCATAACTTGATAGGCATAGTACATAAGCTGAAGCCAAAGTCCTGTGGACAAGACCAACTCCAGGGTTCAGGAGTTGGCGCTCTTGGAGTTTTCCCTCCTTTCTTCATCATTATGTACTCATTTCAGAGGAAGGTTTCAGTCTCTGGCAGTTTGTCACATACCAGATTTTATGTAAATCACTCATAGTTCATTTACAAGCTCCTCTGAGCTCCTCCCAGTTTTCTCTGAGTTTTCAGCACTCCGGACCTTGTTCCCCTTCATCTCCGAACCCATACACCTCCGAGATTTCGGAGTTCCGAGCATATCTTCTTTAGATCCTCTCCATTTGTACCTTAGACTAACCTGATCCTTACTCCGGACCTCAAAGTCCTCCGAGGCTGCGTGACCACAGCTCGGGCCACTTGTACCTCCAGAAAACTGCCCCAAAATCGAATATACATCTCGTTCTGGTTCCACAGTCATTCCTATTGTATATATACTGTATGCTTACACTCCTGTAGATTAGTTCAAATATCGACTGACATAGACAAACTCCTATTGTCTTTGACACTCCTCTTGCCTGTTTGGGACAAATCCCCTTGTGGTCCTCTCGTTCCCGAACACCTTGGGTTTGCTCCCCCTCATCTTCAGCTGTCACAATCACCATCTGATTGCCATTGGAGTGCACCTCCATCTCCCACACTTGTTTCTGACCTCTTCCAACCTCCAGGACCTGAACTGCAACAAGGGTACAGCACATGAGCTGAGGCCAATGTCCCTTTGTGTCCGAGCGAACTCCAAGATTTTCGGAGTTTCGGAAATCCAGTCAGGAGTTACACAGTACTTAACACAGTTCACAACTTGCTGTCCAACTTCTCCAGCCAGACAGAGGATGAAACAACTCCCATTCTTTTATTACAATTATGCCACCTGGTCAATACCACCCCAGTGGATGGTTTTTCTCAGGGGTCATTGTCAGCCTCATATATGCGGGAACCAGCCTCAAGAACATGTATCAAAATTACATGGTATGCTCACAATGATGGATCATGGAGGTGAAACAAAGGACAAGAAGCATGGTAGTACATTGTTAATGATGGATATCTCATAAGTGAGATTATCACTCTGCATAGGTGGACCAACCATCACCCATGTAGCCTGAGGACACCATCAATATGGCTAAGGTGCCAACGGCAAGCTGACCAACTATCTCACATCATAGAACAGAACCACCTACTCCAAAGCACCCACTTCAGAGGCCGCCCAGGAAGATATCCACAATGGACTCTCTGCACCTACTAGAGGTCATGATAAAAAATACCTGGCATACTAACAAAGAGTCTCAACCCTCTTTCTAGACATAGAAGGTGCCTTTCCAAACACAGTCACAAAACAACTGCTCTACAACATGCACAAACAATGTATACCTGAATTCCTTATTGACTTCACACAAAGAGTACTAACAAATCATAGAACAAAACTAATGTTCAACGGCTACACGTCAGACTGGATACCAATAACTAACAGCATAGGACAGGGCAATCCATTATCCATGATACTATACATAATAATCTACAACACCAGCCTCATAGAGGTGGTCAAAGGTAACAAAAAAAGAACACTAGCATTTGTCGATGACACAGTGTTCATAGCCATCAGTAGGTCAACAAAGATACTATATGCAATAGATGTTTGGTTCACACCCACCTATACAGGCATTACTGATGAAACCACCAGAGGATCACTCAGGGTGGCAAAGAAACTCGGAAAAAATCAATGCATTGCCCTACTAAGCATAACTGGCACCCTTCAAACATCAGCCACGGATGCCCTAGAGCTGCATGCAAGAATATCACTGATAGAAATATGCATCCAGAATTTATGCCATCAAGCAGTGGTCAGACTAGCCTCCCACCCACTGTCACACCCTATTACAACCCTCCTCCAGAGAGCCTCTAAGAGATTTATCCGCTGCCACCACTCTTCCCTACACCACCTCATGCATGCCTTCTCCATCGACCCTCTACTTATCAAGACCATCCATCAATTCCACCTGCCATTCCTCAAATGAATGCACTCCATACTCCACCTTAGTAGCCCACTCCTGAGAAGAATCTATTGAACTATACAACAAACAAACTGAAGGCACCAAGCTATACAGTGACAGCTTGGGACTAAATGGCAACATAGGCGCACCAGTGATACTAGCATGCTCCAATGGCACCAAAAGGAGACTCCGCTACCTCTTAGGAACTGACAAACACCACATAGTCTACAAAGCAGAGGCTGTTGGCCTAATCCTCTCAGTCCAACTCCACTGACATGAGAGAGACATAGCACTCCCCATATCAATCTAAGTCAACAACCAAGTCATTTCTTAATCATAATGAACAGGATATTTGATTCATGACAGACTACCAGCTAAGTATATCGCCATTGTACCTACTAAAACCCATAAAAAAGCGAAAATAAACACACTTACATACCAGTGACTCTTGTGGTAAACTACCATTATATCTACTGGAAACAGAACAAAGCAAAATAAAAATACAGTAGGAATAGACTTATAACTGCATTCACACAAGTATAAGCTTACCTACTTACAACTTTTAGAGACTAGAGTGACTCTTGACCTGAGATAGAACTCAAGGACAAGAATGAAGCAATAGAAAAGAGAAAGAGGGTGGATTTATACTGTATACCATGTGCTATACAGTTTTTACAAATATTTTCCCCACACCTGTGGCTGAACATGAACAAGTCTACATAACTTTGCTGGGCAGTGCTTAGTAATTTTTTCCCACACCTCCAATCAGTGACAATTGCAAAGTGAACAAGTTCACACAACATGTGCTATGCAATGCTTACAAATTTCTTCCACCTCTGGCCAGTTCCAAGCACACAAAGAACAACCTGAAGTCCTCATACATTGGCTATGCGATGCTTACAAATTTTTCCCATAACTCCGGCCAGTCACAAGTAAAAAATGAACAAGACCACATAACATGTGCTAAGAAATGTAATAACTCTATATAACATATACTGTAGACTGCTTACAATTTTTCCCACACCTTTGGGCTGCCACAAATAGAAAACAGTACAAGTCCACATGACATGACATTTCCCACACTTCTGTTGGGGCTGTCAATGATTATCAATGATATATATGACAAAGGTTTCCTTGTGACTATTACAGAGGATCATCTAGGTTATATCTGACTTGCATTGAAATGCTCTGTGACAAAATGGCCATTTGGGATTTCTGGGATTATCTATGAATCAACATTATGATTTAAAAATGATCATGCTATATATACCTCTATCATGTAATGCCAAACTTATAGCTACTTGATTACATGTACCTGGATATATCGGCCCTTAAAGATTTCCCTGATGAGGTGGGAAACACACTGTCCTCAAAGAGCTTGTTCAATCAGGGAGTGTTTTCAAGGAGGGCCTTGAGGTTTTGATCATAGTTTTTGTAGAGTTTTGGCGCATAGAATGCAAAACAACCTAGAAAAACATGAAGCAGGCATGAAATCATGCTCACTGCTCATGAATCTGGCAGCACATATGAAGTTTGAATCCTCATGCATGCTATCAATAATGGCCTTGTCAGCTAGCTTGTGAGTGAGATTTCCTAGCACCCAGAGAGGCATGACTCCATAAGACAGGAGGGCACACAAAGTATAGACTCACCATCTGACCTCCTCCATAAGACAGATAGGCCGACTCAGATGCCAACTAATAGCATTTCCAGCATCTCAAAACTAAACTAAGCCTGGACCGAGTGAGGGATATACTGCATGGTTTGTTGTGGGAACCTGGAATGTTATTGCCAGTTTGTTCAAGGAGGGTGCATGGAGCTGGTCCCAATCCTTGCCATCTGGTTAACCAGCCAGGAAAGTCATGACACAGTCCTCTTGGTGATTGATGGCAGTTGGTGTTCTGTGGAGGATATGACATGTGTCACTCATTAGAGGAAGAACAACTGATTGGCCATCCCACTCTACAACCTTTAAACCAGCAGCAACCAGCTTATCCAGCAACCATTTGTGAGAGGTGTTGCAGTGTTGGCACAGGTTAACAAACACTCCTTTGGAAGCAGCTAGTTTGCTAGCAGTGAAGTCAATGGCAATGGGGTTGACATCCTTGTATGACTTTGAGTTGGAAAATCAAGGGATACTAGTCTTCCTCTGTCTACAGAGTTTATCAGCAGTCTTCTTGCCCACGGGTAACTGTGTCGGCAATTCAATATTGGGCATAAAGGGATCAGGCTCCTGGGGCAAATTAAACACTACTATCTGTGTTGAGCCACTATTGTTGTCACTTTGTCCAGAGAGGACATGGGCAATTGCAACAGCGATAAATATTATGCTATGCTGGACAAGCCAGCCATGGCCACAGACATTGCCCAAGTATCATGCCTGTCAGCTTAGGATTATGACATGATATTGACAAAGACAAATTGCAAGTTTAGGCTGACCACAGAAGCTTCCTTGGATGCAGCTTACAGATTCATCTTCTTTCTCCTACTAAAGGCAACACCTTGCATCAAGAACTCAATGCTCTAGCAATAGAGGAGCTTGCTGACTTCTAAGGCCAACCATGTTATATAGAGCCATAATAGCCAAATGCATTTTCTATCTGAAATATAATATGGCAATTATTGCCCTTGCTGGTTTAACAATCTGGAGCATGTATTGCTGAAAACAATGTCTTGCCAAGCAAATAGTTGTTGACACAACTATATTTCTGGTTACAACAATGTATCCACAGTGTTGGTCAATAGACAAACTTTTGCACAATTTAACATGATCTTGACCAGATGTGCTGAGCATACTTGCAGAGTACATATGCCAGCCTGAGCCACTGGACTGTCTGTAATCCATATTGAGGTAAGTTGTCACAGTTGTCATGAACACAGGACTTATCCAAGTGAACAAAGAATTTTGAATACAACCTGAAAAGCTTTTCAGCATGGATGTCAACAACCTAGATAAGTTCTCCGATATGGCAGGAAAAGTCTTGAGGCCAAATGAGCATACCCTATCCCCATGCAGCTGCACTTTGGAAAACAAGCCAACAGCCTGGTCCTGGTGTTGCTTGTGAGTTGCCTCAAAATGCTGTCTGACCTTGACAGGTGCAGCCTTGACCCCACTGGATCTGTAGGCAACCCAATGAAGTAGACTGCTTGGGGTGTACTGGGAGAACAACTGCCTCCTTTTGTGAGGCCGCACAATGTCATTGCCATTGTAGATGGTCCTAGAAGGAACAAGGATAGTGATTCCAGGGGGGAACTGCATAGGAAGGTTGAGATTGAACAGGATGAGGTGACCCCCATTACTACATGAAAAACTGTCCATCCCACTTCACGACATTGTGTTGCACCTTTGGCACTGGCTGACAAATGCTCCTGTGGATGCTGCTAGGTTGTTAGTATTGAAGTTGACACTAATGGGTTTGATGTTCTTATATTTCATCGAGCCCAAATATTGAGGGAGGCTGGGCAATGGGACTGGTAATGCCCAGCTCTTTTGTCTGCACAGCTTGTTTGCTGCCCTTTTGCCTGAAGGTTGCCAAGATGAGAGTTCAGTGTTGTGCAAAGGTGGGTCTTGGAGTGAATCTGCCAGTGCTTCTGTAAAGCCATTCTTGTGGTTACTTTGTCCAGAAAGGACATGGGTAACCTCATGCTTGAGGGCTTGGTGGACGTAATCTTTGAGGTGAATGGGGTGAACTTGGAGGACTGTGGAAATGTCAGACAACATCTAAATACCCAAGGGCTGAAAAAGATGGACAAACTGTGGACTCGTAAGAGTATACATAGGATTTCTGGGCAGTGTTCTGGAGCTATGAACAGCCTGAGCTGTGGACACACAGCCTCAGAGGAGTCTCCTCTCACATCAGATCCTTGGTGGAATTCCAGGGTATGACAACCTCCAGGAGCTTCACCACACTCTCAAGATCATCTGCCTTGATGAAACCCAACTGGCTCCAGTAACTGAGCCACAAAAGTGCATGAGTTGACAGAGGTGAGAGGCATGACCAGACATGGCTAAGAATAAGGCAACCATGGCTGAACAGCTGCTCTACTTCAACTGATGTAGCTAAATGAAAGCATGATAGAATATTCAGTGTAAGTCAATGTAAAATCTATATTTGCTTACCAGGAATTGATAGTTGAGGGCCATGTGGGAAAGTTGAGGATATAGAGAACAATGTTCTTGCCACCAAGCAAGTGCATTGGTGACATGTTCAATGTCAGTCACAAAATAGTGGTCAAGTTTGTGGTCGTTTTTGGTGGAGCAAGTGCAGCGAGGCCATCAAACATGTTGTCAGTATAGATATCCTGCATTAGCATTGGTGTGTTCAATGTAACCAGACAGTGTCCTATCTTTGTTTCGCTTGCATTGCCTCCCAACTCGCCATCACCATCAACTTTACCGCTTAACTCTTGTTCAGCAGCTTGTGCATACCAGCACTGACACCTATCCCTGATGAGTTTCTCTGCAGTTGAAATCCAGTCATCCTTCCAGTCCACAGTCTTGGAGTAATTCAATTTGTGACGAGGATGCAGAACTATTGTGTTTATCAGTACACCAATAAATAGAATAATGTGAAATATGTACCCATGGCCATGCGATAAAGCTCTGAGTCATCTGTGAGTTGATAGTACCAATTGAGTGTTGTCTTTGCCATTCCAAGCACTGCATGAATGGGAAGCATGTAATGTTTTTCCAGTGAATTGGTAGTGGGAACATTGTCTATGTGGTCCATTGCCGGGATTACTGTTGCAAGGTTGGGGGTGGAGCAGGAGAAAAACATTGTTGTGTCCTTGAGGATCTGTAGAATGTGTGTCAGCGACTGTATGATCACATGTGATTTTGGTTGACATGAGGCAGCCTACAGGCTTACCTTGAGGATGTTGCACAACTGCCTGAGCAATACCCACTCCCTCTCTCCCAACTCAAATCTTCTCAAGCCTGAGTCTCATTGCTGTGTCAGCCTGTCAATAGCCTTGCTATGCTTCAGTGCATAGGTGAGCAGATCAACCATTGAGTTCCATCGGGTTGGCACATCACGTGGAATTAAGGTGACCGGCTCGCCCAACTCCTGTAAGATGGATTTCCAGGCAGGCAGGTGGTGTGTGGTCAAGCAGATGACTTGGAATGCCAGCATTCATATCTAGAAACAGAGATTAGGATTCTGGCAAGTCCTGAATGGATCCTCTTACCTTTGTTAGCGCTAACTTGACTGGTAATATTGCCATGATCAGTTCTGCTCACTCTTTTTCACTCAACAATTTGACTTCATCAACCCATCCTTCCTCACTCTCTCCCTCAATGATATCCTCTGCCAAGACCGTGTTTCTACTCTGAGGTTACTCCAAGAACTTCAGAAGTACTTAGCACTCAGGACTTGGCTTCACCATATGTGGTGCACCCTTGTCGAGTCGTCCAAGGTGTCCTGAATTTGGTCAGGGGTTGGAAGGGTCAGTGTCATATCCTGGAATTCCACCAAGTCCACTCAAGTCTATTCCGACCTTTCCGACCCCTCTCCAACCCTTCCGACCCCACTCCTACCCTACAGTCGCGGTCTCAACCCCGACTCTCGGACTCTCAG
>JBBPNE010000183.1:0-39373 GCA_038090735.1 Xerocomellus amylosporus | reverse complement strand
GGGGAGAGCGAGAGAGGGGGGGACACACCATTGCAAGCAAGCGACGTAGACGCGTGCGCGGGGTTTTCCCTGGGTGGTGAGTGGCTGATCCGGGGCGAGTTCGATCCGGGGCTTGACTCTGCGGGATTTGCGAGAGGGGGGGCGGGGGAGCGGCGGGAGGTCGGGGTCGTGCGAGAGGGACATGGGGGATGTTGTTGATGTCTGTTTGGTCACGACGACCACCTTACCCCTGACCCGCTCCATGTTCTCCCTCTCCTCCGCTCAGCTTTCCGAGCTCGCCCCCTATACTCAGTTCGCCAGAGCTGCCTACTGCCCCCCTGCCATCGTCCAGGGCTGGGCCTGTGGTCGTATGTCCCGTCTTTGGAAATTCCATCCCTCTCACCCTCCCCGGCAGAGGCTTGCCAGGCTGTCCCCGGCTTCCAGGTCTCTCTCACCGGTGGTGACGGTAACACCATCCAATATTGTAACAACATTCTCGCCTCTCTGTCCTGCTCTTACCATCCCTGTCCAGACTATGTTGGATATTGGCCCTCCTTCAACTCTGTCGTCGTCGCCCACCAGGGTACTGACCCCACCCAACTGTAACCCTTGCTTTCCCCTCGTGCTTTCCTTTCGTTTACCCTCTCACAGCCTCTCCGACCTCACCGATGCCGACATCGTCATGGAAACCCTTGATTCTACCCTCTTTCCCCGCGTAGACAGCAGTGTCCGGGTCCACAGCGGTTTCGCCAACGAACACGCCCAGACTGCCCCAATCATTCTCGACAAAGTCAAGTCCCTTATCTCTCAGTATGGCGCGACATCCGTCACTCTGGTATCCATCTCTCTCTCCACCACATCTAATATTTACGTTTGATAGGTTGGTCACTCCCTCGGAGGAGCCCTCGCCGAACTTGACTGCATCTTCATGGCTCTCAACTTACCGCCCAACATAGCCATCAAAGGCGTCACCTATGGCACTCCTCGCGTCGGTAACCCTGCGTGGGCCGCTCTCTTCGACGAAACCGTTTGTATTGTTATCATCCCCATCTCAGACCAACTCAAAATACCCTCTCTGTAGATCTCCGACTTTCGGCGGATCAATAACGCAAAAGATATCATTCCAATCGTCCCTGGCCGTTTATTGGGATTCTCACACGTCAGGGGTGAGGTTCATATCATCCAACCAAATGACGCAGTCGAATGTCCAGGTAGGCGCCGCAGCTCGTTGATTTACTCCTCACACCTGAATCTATTAGGCGACGACGACGCGACAGACGCTCAGTGCACCGTAATGACGGTACCCGACATCTTTGATGGTGATATTCTCAACCACTTGGGCCCCTACCAGGGGATCTACATTGGCACGATTTACTGCACATAAATAGCAATTCAGGATCCAAGATCGGAACTTGCGTTCCATTTCCATCGTGAGTAAGATCGTGCCAGCTGTAACACCATGCTGTACTATTTCTATTGGGTCACGCGCAGTCCAAGCTTGGAGGTCCCATGACGCACAAAGATGTCGTGTCAGATGTACAGAGCAAAGTAGGAAATTGGCTCACGCGGTCCATCAACCACGACGCCAATAACGGAACATTGGACAATAGTAAGCGCGCGGCCCATGTTCACGTGCTGGCTCATCATGCGCACCAAGCTTCGGTTCTAGTTTCATCAGGCGTGTGCAAATGTTGCATGGGGGTCGGATCTCGTCCAATTCCGAAGCATGGTATCGGGAACTAATTTGATAAGGGGAGTCGTACACCAGTCGGTGATCCCAGGTGAGAGACACATTTGCAATCAGGATAACACTTTGGGGTACACTTGCTAGACTTTGATAGACTGCAAATACACTTTGATACCCTTTGTGGTACACTTTGTTTGTGTTGTTTGGTACATTGTTGAGTTCCAGGTGAAAACGGAGAAACTACCGGGACGCGGCGATTCTTCCGGAATCAAACGAGGAATGCAATCTTGCCACTTTCTTGCAGCGCTATATCAGTCATGTCGCCGAATCTTGCCCCGGTGATGCAAGACAAGCACATTGACCTAAAACTGCTGTTTACCATCCTCAGCGGACCTTTGCTCAGAAGAAGTTCATCGATAGGAAAGAATGACATTCAGCGAGATCTAATAAAGCAAGGAGCTCTACTTTGTACGCATGATGCGTAGTTTGTGAGGTCTGTATACATAGTTCTCGGAGTAGTTCTTTGGGGGGATCCTCTTTACGGTTTCCGGTTGACTATAAAGGAAGATCAGCAAACCATGAATACACACAAGGGATACTCGAAACTTACACGTAGTAGTCCCACCCTAGGTCAAACAATGCGACATCAGCGAAAGAAAGAAACACCGGAAGAAGTCATCATATACCTTGCTTCTCAGCGAAATGAACAGCATCCTCCTTGCTCTTGAAGGAGAGGCGAGTTCCTTGCATGTAATCCGCCCTAGTACAAAAGTCGATACAGGGCCCGAGGTTCGCACAATAACTACTCACGAACTAGCCCAGCCCATCAACGGGTTTTCCCAACGACCGGCTCCCTGGAGGATATCCCAGTCGATGCGCCACCGTTCCGATTTTCCAGAGCCACTTTGCATGGTATTGCGCGCAGGCTGGAAGATGCGTACCGCGCGATGACGAAGCTCAGCTAGGGAGTGCAATGAGCGTGCCAACTTGACGACGATTACGCCTGAGATGCATACCGGGTGCGCCGCTGACTACATCGGCGGTAAGAATCTCGCCGTGGACGGGTTCCGTGATTTGTGTGCTCTCCGATTTGATTTTCTCGGTTGCGAGTTGCGTTTGGGTGGGTGCGTCGGTCGTGAGGCTACGGGCATGCACCAACGCGTTCAAAGTTGGCCGCGCACGGCAAGCACGAAGGAGGGACATTGTTCTTGGTGGTTGAGCGTCGTTTCGACCGCCAAACCCGGTCTGCACCGCGGTGGCTGTGCTACCTTGCTCACTACTATTTTAGTTTACACGACACACCTGACCATGCTGAACGTTCTCGAGTCAACAGACGAGAACGCACCAATGTTTGGTTGATAAATTCCCCTAGATAGGCTTGTCCCAATCCCACCAGACCTATGCACAGTCAACCCAGGGTGGTCATCATCGGTGCTCGGCGTGTCGCCGTGCTGCCCAAATACCATATGCTCATTCGTACTCGAGCGTTGCAGGTTTGTCCTTTGCTATCGCACTCCAGTCCTTGCTGAGGCCCCAGGGTGCAGCAGTTTGTGAGAGACAGGTCTTGCGTCTCGCGCGACGCGTGAACGTTGATGAGTCTTACAGACTTTACGACAATACCCACTAAACAGTACGCCGAGCAAGTGATACCTGCGCATCGCGAGTCCAGTGTGCGTTACCGACCCACTGATTCTTGGTGCCCTTTCAGCTCCTGGGGTGCAAACGAACAGGTGGGCAATTTTGACCTCGAGTCGATCACCCTGCTCATACCCGGCCGGCAGTGGCCCGTAGCGGTTACCTGAAAAGCCCAAGTCCACCGAACGCTGCTCTCAACTATGATGATGAGAATGAACATGTAGTAGAGAACGGCCCATCCTGACGAAGAAAGGCAAGTCATCTTGTTTCCTGGATGTGCTGCGAAGCGTGATGATGTTTTTCCTTGGAAAGGCGAAGGACTACTGTTCGATACCATCATCTACGCGACAGGATTCATAGGGGCCACTCATCTCTTCCACTCCCCGGTTGGGTTTGCTGACGTACGGGCGGCTCGGGCGATGGAGGACCTCGACCGGGAAGCACTCGACCTCCGCCCACAATGGCACCCTGATCTGTCTTTGAACAACCTTGCAATCCATCTCTTCTCTGGGTTTGACCAGCTCGGGGCAATGGAGGACCCATGAGGCCATTGACCTCGACCGGATGCACTCGAACGTCGACCGTATTACCCATCAGGACCAGTATCCCGTGCACGTCCAAGGATACCACTGGCATTCACCGCTCGTAGTCTCGGAAGCTGAGGGCGCCACGCGGATCAAATTCAGTAAATCCTGTGGAGGACCGGGATTTTCAGGGCTTCGTCGCTCCCAGGAAGACTGGTGAGCGTTGAGGTATAGACTATATGTAACTATGTAACATAAATTAAAATTTCATCTTTCGTTTACGAAAGTCGATCAGCAGATGCCAATGCCCAAAAGCTCATGCGTCAAACCCAGTAATCCTGCTCACTGGACGCAGCATTATGACAGGATTGTTCTTGACGGCAGCTTCTTCTGTCACGTTGTCCATCTCTGAATCATCCTCCTCTGGGTCGCTATCAGACTCCGTGCCAGCGTGTTTCGGGCCCAACATGCTGACAACCCGGCTGATGTGCGCCTCGGATTGCTTGAAAGACGGAGGTGCCCGGAGGGAGACAGCAGCATCACATATCGCCTTGATCACGTCTTGATCAAGCTCAATGTTGAATAAATCGAGAATGTATCTCCGCACAGGGAGACGATAACGCTGCGTCGAGATGATGTGGAGCGCCCTGAACAACACTGTCGGAGATGTGAACGCGGAGCGGTACTCGGGCCGGGACTTCATTCTGATGCGCCAAGATGAGTCAGGAATGACTTGTTCGGTGGAATGACCGACCTTGCCAAAGAACGTGAGGCAGCATTTGCTATTACGGTGTTGCTCAGATTGTCAATCGCAGTGATCACTTCTAGTTCCGTCTGCACGGTAGGTGGAAGTAGGCGAACGTCTGCGTCACTTTTGACTTCGATTGGTTCCCAAGTGGGGAGCTTGAGCAAAGCTATGAGTGACAATCTCGTATATGCACGCAATCCATACCGAAATGAATCTATCCAAGTCCACTGGTACACACAATCCAGTGGGGAGACCGAGGGGAGATAGAGTGGCCTCCCATCTGTAGTCGTCCAATATTTCGGCGCCTTGTGTCGTCGATGATATCAATCCCAAGACGAAGAAACATGTTCTGGAAGTCGATTCAGTGCCTTGTCAGGATTTGCGTTCTTTCGGCTCACCCTCGTACAGAAGGTATGAGAGAATGCTCTGCTATGTCCAGAATCGACGGAATAACTTCTTCCTCCTCGAGAAATGGCAAACCACCTTCGGTAGCGCCAACATTACCCTACACATATCAACGAATCAAGGATCGTCACGAGAAATACGTGAATTGACTCACAACTGCCCAAAGAATGCTCTTTAACTTCAAAATGAGTTCGAGATCTTCGCTCTCAAGACCATGCTGCCGAATGAAATGAGAGAACTCTGCAAAGTGCCCCTTTTCACTCAAGACTTGACAGCCAAGTTCGGTCTTGGACATCTCCCCGTAAAAATGAGGCGGGACGACTCCATCGAAGGCTCTGTGAAGCATTGATTAGAGCCAGATTGGAACGAAAAATTGTACTCGCAGAACGTCTTCGTCATCCTCCGCAGCTTCGGAACTGAATACCTTCGCTAAAAAGATCTCTACTTGGACTACGTAGTAGGTGTTCCGTTCCTTATATAACTGGAGGTTAGTTGAAGTTCTGACAAGGTTCCTGTCCTTACATGGAACCACATGTCCATCTCTCTGTCGATATAGCCAGCATTGTAGAGATACCGGAACCCCATTGGAGTGGACATGAATCTGGTGGAGTGGTATTAGTTAGATGAATGCAAAGAGCGTCACGTTTAGAATTGACTTCAGCAGCAGAGGATGACCTATTTCACCGAGATGGTCCATTGTCGGTTGCATCTCCACAACAAGCTGGAGCACCTCCATGGCGTCGCACGCCTCTTCAAGGAACTGAATGGCCATCTCACATACTTCCGGGGAAGGGTCATAGAGTTGCGTCAGGAGAAGCCGCAAACTCCATGAGACCGGGCTGAGTGAATTGCGGATGAGCTCGCCAAGATGACTCGTCGCAAATAGTCGAACGTGAACGTCTTCGGATGTCAGAGCTTTCGAGAGCACGACGCGGGGGTGCCCATTACTAGATATTCGTTGTATCTAATTATCACGGGAATAAAAACATGTGGAACATACGTGGTGCAGTCTAGGTTCGTGATCACCGCAGTTATGAGATCTTCACGATTCCGGAGCTCGCTAAGATGGTAGAAAGCAGTAAAGATCTTCGACTTCTCCATGAGCCTATGGATTGTGTTAGTGACGATGTTATGCAAATGTCCCTGACATACTCGAGTCCCTCTGGATGTTTACTGAGAGAACCAAGCATTTCGAAGTAGCCGTAGGTCAGGGTGTCCGATATGCGTGCTTTAGAGAAAATTGGGTCAGATTCGGGAGCGCCGTTGAACTGTCGTTCGGGTTAGCGCGGGAACTCATAAATATGCTCCACGCACTGGATCGAGCTGGGCAAAACTCTTCACGATTTGATTAAGAAAGTCGTCCTCCGTCATGAGAAAGCGAACCCCATCTGGGCTCGCAAGAAGGGTCGTGAGGAGATTGCATCCCAGTCGCACCCATCGAAAATTAGGCTGTCAAACAACCCTGTGGGTCAGCAAAGAACGGCGGGACCTCACGCTGAACTCACCTGTTTACGTGGAAGATCTGAGAAACGATGTGAAAATGGATGAAAGAATGACATGAGGCGACGCATGAAGCGCGAAACTTTGATAGCTTCCTCAAGCCGTTTGGGATTTAGGAGGGGTCCATCGATTAATTCTTGGAGCATGTCAAAGTTCCACTTCGTATTGTCTTTGGTGAGCATGACCTAGAAGGCGCTCTTACAAAACCGAACCTAGCATTTATACATGAAGCCACTCACCTGAGTCTCAAGCAAGCATGACTGGAATGTTTTGTCGTCCATTTGCATGCCTATCTTGATTTTGCTTTGCTCTACTTGACGTTGTCCTCGACGGACGGCGTCCTCTGCAGAATTGGCCCTGAACAAGAACATCGTTGTGATGAAGGTGTATGAGATCAAGGCACGGCTAACCTCGGTCTCCCCTTGACATTAGGTTGCAGTCTTGAACGATTACGGTTAAAACTATCAATTGCGGACATCGCTGACGTTCCGACAATCCTATGCTCTCCACGACTATAATCCGATGCGAGATCAAAGACGCGAGGAAC
This sequence comes from Xerocomellus amylosporus, assembly GCA_038090735.1. NCBI lineage: Eukaryota > Fungi > Basidiomycota > Agaricomycetes > Boletales > Boletaceae > Xerocomellus > Xerocomellus amylosporus. The sequence continues at coordinate 32,348 of JBBPNE010000183.1, read as the reverse complement.
AGCCTGTATGTTTGCTGCAATGGCTAATGGCAAGACTCTATTCGCCATTTGCATGACTTCTGCCATGAGCAGAGTAGCCTTCCGCGTTAGGTTGGACCCCATGGTGCTCTCCTCTAGCATACAAGTCAATGCCTAATAGCAGTGTCAGGACGCGATGCTTTTCAAACGGAGTGAAACGTGATTACATCCAGCAAACCCGCATTAGTGAAGACTAGAATGAGGAGAGCAATGTATTGGTCAGTCAGTTTCAGCGTTTCATGCGGCCGCGCTGGCGATCTGTTTTCGCCAATGCGTTCAGGCAAATTCCGTGGTTTACGGTACACTACAAAACATCACCTTGACTTCCACGACATGATGGAGTTGGGTCACTCACTCGTCAAACGACGTCCATCGATGAAGGTCTTGTACCACTCAGGGGCCTTGATGTTGAGAAGATCGAAGAACATATCGAGGACAATTTCCTACATTTCTGTGAGTACTCGGGCTCCCATAGAGAATATCGACGTACCCTTGTGTCGAGGGAAGGTATCCGCAGTGTGTTAACGATGGATTTGATCGCTCTCTGATCCTCCATACAGAAATACATCAGCCCTAGCATGGGGTCAGGTGCGAGAGGATCAAGTATTTGTATTACCAACCACTCCAAGTCCGTAGCATAAGTTCTATAACCTTTGTGCAGCTTCTCATCCGTTCCGCGTGGTCAGGGCCTCGCCCGTAGGCATCGGTCACTGCCAAGAGTGCAATCTTGGGGAGCTATTTAAGGGGAACGAAACGCACGACTTTGCAACGTACCTCGACATCAACACCCAATCGCAGGTAAGCACGAGTGCGGGGGGAGTCGATAATGTGAAGGAACGTAGCTGCAAGGATGGGTCCAAGCTCGACTGGGCCCTCGCCAAGAGCATGAAGGAGGAACCGGATACCGCCTGTCCTTGCAACGAGATCGATATCAAGCAAACCTATTGTCGAGGATGCAGTCAGGGCGCGGTGATAACTCACTTGCGGGCTTCACGGACTCATCTCGGCCAACGTTTGGACGCATATCTGCCTAAATGGGTCCTCTGCGTGCTCGGCAACTGCAACGAATGCCCGCATTATTGGCTCGGACAATGGGACCAAATTGGATCCCGTGTTTCCCCGTCTGTCACGTTTTTCGGATACAATATCAACCACAGCACGGATGAGCTTGATGACTTGTTCTCGTTCAACGGCATGTTTGTTGTCGCGCGCCAGAGACCTAGGAAAAGTTCACATCCGCTCCTGAGCCAGAAGTGAACAACACCACTTTACTATGAACCATTCCAAGGGCTGACGGTGCAACTCTTCCACTGAGGCAGAATCGACCAACGAGTGGCGGATAAGCCTGTAGGCCGCTGCACGACAGTGCTTTGAGGAAATGTCTGAGAGGGATGGTATTGTACTTGGACACCTCGTGAGCCGGCACACCGTGAAGGGAAGCAAGAAAGGGACGACTGACGCTTGGACCAGGTCTGATATGCTTAACTCGTAACGGACGCGAAGATTGCGTTGAAGAAGATTGACGAGTTTATTGATGATATCTATACGCGCTTTGTCGAGGTCAGAGTTGGTGGGGCTGGGAGAGGTGGTCGACGATGACGGCACCGCTGGGGTAGACGAACTCGAGCGAGGGGTAGTGGAGAGGGACTTGAGATAAGCGTTTGCCTGGTTCAACGCAGTACGGAAGTCATCTGATAGAGCCGTTGAATCAGGCGATACAGTCGTTCTCAATGAATGATTACCTCGATCTCTGTCGTCGCTGTCTGCTCTGAAGCGGACGGAGGACGGAGGGGCTTGCCCTGCAAACTTGCGCTTGGTGACACCATTCCTTCTTCGTTTGCCACGCGATGTTTCTTGGAGGTGTCAGGGGTGATTGAGAAGCGATACACGACCGAGGTTGACGTCACCTTGTTCGATTCTCTTTGTGAGCGTCTCTATCTCGGTTGTGGCCATCTCGAGTTCTGATTCGACTTGCGTCCGCATAGTATCCTTATGGGGTGGAGTTCAGCGTGATTCTCTGCGACAGACGAGCAGCCCGTACGGTGATGGGGAGTTTGAGGAACTTCTCCGCGCCTTCCTTGATGCGGTTCTCTCTTTCGAGAAGAGCTGCGAGGGCTTCGAGCTGCGGTGGCGGTCGTGACAGGGTGTTTGCTGGGGGAGGATGTATGCGCACCTGATCATCGGATGGTCTGTTGGAGGCGTCGGGTTCGTGTGATGTGCTCAGAGCGGTTGACTGAGAAGAGAAGGAGGGGTTGGACTGATGAGCAGGCGCGACTCCCGACGAATCATGGACGTCATTAATATTGGTCGCTGGCATGGGCTCGTTCACTTGAGAACAGCAAACGTGTTGGAATCGGACCCGAAATGGTCTCAGGGGCAATTCATTACATAAAACCACCCGGCAAACTCCGTAAACCTGCAGAATAAGGTTCAAGCCACACTCGACCCCATACCCCTCCGTCGCACAACGCGCTCGACAAACCCCTCAAGATGGGTACGTCCCCCCGACATGCTGCCCGTGTATTCCTGACCACCTCTCCCTCCAGTTCGCTACGCTGCCGCCGCCCTCGCCACCAACCCCGAAAAAAGTCGGTTTTCCGTACAGCTCACGCCGTCGATCTCACCTGACCTCTTACAGCCGCCCGCGCCCGCGGCGAGTACCTCCGCACACACTTCAAGAACATGCGCGAGGTTGCCGCCGCCCTCTCAGGCGCGTCCACGATCAGACGAGCGTCATCGACAACTGACCAGCTCTGACAGGCTTGAAATTGGCCAAGGCTTACGCTTACCTCGGCGATGTCGTGGAACACAAACAAGTCATTCCCTTCCGTCGTTACGCGGGTGGCGTCGGTCGTGCTAGCCAGGCAAAACAATTCAAGACGACCCAAGGCGAGTCCCCTGGTCGCATGTCGACGAGAGCCCTAACACCGCTACCACAGGTCGCTGGCCCGAGAAATCCGTCAAGTTCATCACCCGCCTCTTGAAAAATGCCGAGTCCAATGCTGACGCAAAGAGTCTGGAACTTGAAGACCTTGTCATCAAAAACATAGTCGTCCAGCAGGCACCCGTATGTTTTCACCATGTCCTGCCCCATGTCCAGATTTTAAACACCCGGCTTGCTTAGAAAACTCGTCGTCGCACGTACCGTGCACACGGTCGCATCAACCCCTACCAAGGTCACCCTTGCCACGTCGAAATCATCTTGGGAGTCTCGGGCGAGGAGGTGGAGCGGAGCAAGGACAAGGATGCGGTCGCCACCGCTTCTCTCTCGTCATTGAATCGGCGTCAGGTTGCAAGGAGACGCATCGAAGCTGCCCGTGTCCCCGCATGACAAGGGCACCACCGCTAGCATCCCAAACTCGCATGTGGTTATGTACGCATACGTGCTATGACACCAGCAATGATCTCTTCGAGCATCACGAATGCATTTATTTGAGTACAGATGGATAAAGAGCGTGTAGATCATCTTCGAGAGATATACATAAGATAATAAGGATAGTATCAGAGAAGCAATGCAAAGTAAGGAATGGCTTTTTTCGTGTACCAGGGAACAATCTCGCCTGCGTGGGATTAATCTCCGCCCGCTCACAGCTTGCGACTGCAGAGATAAACAAGATGAACGATTGCGCCCATGTCCACTTCCAGTTGACGTACCAGTTGTCGTATATGCGTCTTTCCCATTCCACCTCGGTGCCAACTAGGTATTCGGACAGAACATGTTCCAGCCAGTCGCAGATATAATCAACACGCCGCACTTTAAATGGCGCGTGACATTTCTCCATCGCTGCAAAAGAAACTGTCAATAACCACCGAACGCGCCAAGACTCGAAACAAACCCCTAACTGCCCACGTTATTGGACGGTAGCGCTTCAGGTTTATTAGACGAGACCCAGGACAATGTGGATGCTGGTCATATGGTCCCGACCCACATCCACGCGCAACTTCCCGGATGAAAAGCACTGTGTCCCGTGTCAGCGCGTCTACATAATATAGGCAGGAGAATTCTCACTCATTCCGGGGAGGGCAGGACAACAACAACTCTGCAAGGCTTGCTTATAACCTGCCATATGATGGTTTTCGCGCGTATAAAAGTCCCTCAACGTAGCCTTCATTTGCTCATGAGCTTTGCTGAGCTTCAATTTCTGGCAGGCAGACGAAGATAGGTGAGCGGTGTCCGCTGCAAACATAAAACGACATACCGTGATGAAAGGAAGAACACTCGGACGGTCACAAGCGAGAGCGATCAGACAGGAGGCTGAGTAGTTACGGAGCTCGTGGCATTTCTGTCCCAATGTCAGCCACTACGTCGTTGATCCATCAGGAGAAAACTCACCGTGGCCAACTCCAGGAAAAATTCGACCAGTTCAGTTCGCATTTGCACCGATTCGGCGGTCCCGATACTATTCATGACAAATCGGTGCACGGCTCGTTCGTAGGCCATGAAATTTGCGACTTTGCGCGCAACCTCGGACGTCGGGTTGTCATCTCCGTTCCTAGTCATCAGATACCGAACCGCATCTTCAGGCTCGAAAGCACGGTACTTTTCCCACAGCAAGAGTGTCATTTGAAGTGCCAGCATGGCGTGCCCTCCGCGAGAATGAAAATGCCCTAGCTTGACTTTGGAGAAGTCGCGTGTCATCATCGACTTTTTCTCTCGTGGCTCCCAAGTACTGCTGAGCACATCTTGCCGGTACCTTGCTTCTGCGCGTGCGATCGTCTTTTCCTTTCTGAGTCCCCTGGACTTCTCGCCGGCGCAAGCACGTTGACGCAACGAAGAAATCAACTTCGAGGAAGCTTCCCGGGGTATGTCTTGTGCCAGGCGGGAAAACGCGAATTGAGTTAGAAGAGTCAATATCACTGCGTCCTCCGCTCGCCAGTGAAGCTCCACCCAGAGGTATAATAGCCTCGCAATGCGCATCTTGACCTGCATAGAATGCGACCGCGCCATGGAAGAAGATCTACAAGGTAGATTCTCGTCGTATCGGGCGACGAGAGCGTCGAGCGTCTCTCTAGGGCTCGAGAAAAAGCGAAAACATAGGAAGAAGACATCGACAATCTCTACGTCGCTATCAGCATCGGGGCTTGTCATGTACCGCACGAGAGCTTTGAGAGATGCAAGTTGAGCCAGCCCGTTTTGATCTTTCCACAGTTCTGTGACGTCTTCGGGGTGGGGTATTTTGCCGACAGTCGGATCGATGGAAACGGGAAATTGCGCCAGCGAGTTACGGATATTGACGGAAACATGCACATAACCACAAGCCAGGTCGTCCGAGCCACTGTTGACTAGTGTACTGGAAGCGGCAGAGTCGAGAGGAGCCAACTCCAGGCGAGATGGTCTCCTTTGCAGTCGGCAGCGAAGGGGCTTGAAAAACGCAGAAACTTTGGATCTTTGCGATCGATTAAGTGAGTCCGTCGAGTTTGATGCAAATGTGCCCGCATTCGAATCGGCGTGGTGACTCTCGACGGAGGAATGCGCAAGTGACACCGATGACTCGAATTTGTCTGCAACTTGGGCTTTCTGCACAGGAATTTGTGGCAAAGGCTTCGACTGTGCTACTTCGTGGGCGGCAGCGTTCAAGAAGCCCTTGAGACCGGACATTGTCATGTCAAGAAACTGCATGGCGACCTGGATCGCCTCCCGACGAGACGAGGGTCGGTCGTGTATCGGAATATGGCCAACGTGACCCAGGAACATGGCTTTCGAGAAGTTGACACCACTCAATGCAAGATGGTACTTTGGACTGGTGGGTACATGTTCGGGGAGATGGGCCATAGAGTGCAAGATTGCGTCGAGACAATGAACGAATACGGGTGCCAGCGCGCGTAACGCATCGATGTCCTGTGATTCAGGGATCCTGCGAAGGAGCGAGAACGGTGCCAAGATAGCGGGGAAGGCCTTCTCCAGATCGAACCGAGGGGCCGGGGCACCATTGTCAAAAATACCCGATGTAGCCGGGACAGACTCGTCGCTGTCGATGCTTTCGGTCTTTGCGTTGGGTGCAGGGTGCGGACGTGGAGCTCTCAGGCGCGCCAGCGAGCGAGAGATGTGTAGTGAAGGCATGGGGGTGATTATGAGCAGTCAAGACGGGGCTCTATCATATATATTCACCTCCAGTCCACAAGCCCACCGAGGACAATGGAAGTGTGTTCCGGCCATTGGGTGTGGTGGTGGTGGTCAGGGTCCACAACTGTCCACAAGCGGGGACAAACTTTGTGGTGCCTTATGCGATGACCATCCTCGACAGCACTGGCGAATCTGAACTCGTCCAGCTCTTGAATACTATCCAAGAACTTTCGGAACAGCTCGCACAAAACAGGTCTCTTTCGATAACACTCCATGCTTCCGCAGGGGTAGTCAAGGTCTGTGCCTTGTCCGCCGCCCTGTCGATACTAAGTCAACGTCCGCAGACTCAGGCCGCTCACTCTCAAACCGGCTTTGTGCTGAGGAGGTGCGTCTGTACTGGTGACCACGCATATACACATTAACTGTCTACAGGTTCAACCTCGACAAGCCTCAAGGTAATTGTGCGAACGAAGACTTGTATTTCTGGCTTATAAGCAACCATGGCAGATGTGTATGATGCTGAGCTTGAACGGATGAATGCGTCTCTTGCGGCAGAAAACCAGGGTCTGCTGCACGACAACAAACAGCTGGGTGCCCTCATCAAAGAGTACGAGCAGACGTTGGAGAACGTTATGAGTGCTTTCCGCACGAGGGCTGTACGTCATGTGCGCCCTTTGCGCCTGATCAAAGCTCACTCACCTCTTTGCGCAGCGGGATGTTCAAGAGCAAGAGCTTGCATTGATTCGCGAATATGAAGCGAGGCTCCTTGCCAAGGAATCCGAGAATCTCCTTCGCCTACTTTCATCGACGACCGCGGAATCAATTTCCCTGGGTCGCATATCTGCCGCGTTACGGTCTCTCTTGCGTGTGCTCAATGGCGAAGATGCCCCTTCTCCGAGACCACCTCGTGAAAGCAACAGCTCGCCGTCGGAGGACTTTGATTTCGGGCAGACAGAGGATGACGACTGGGCCTTGGAACGAGAGTGCGAGCTTTCGCGTCTGGAGCGTGAAAATGCCGTCCTAAGACGTCTGGCTGGCCTTGATGTTCAGGAGCCTGAATATTTGACCCGAACTGGATCCGGTGGAGCCAATTCCATGGATCAAGAGAGACCGTCGGTTCCACGACAGAATGAAGGGACGATCCAAAAGAGGGCACTAGGTGGACCGCCTGGCACTGTTGGCCCTTATGGGACATTCAAACGGAGTGCTGGGAGACCAGGGTAGTCACCACTCTTTCCTCCTCTAGCAATTGGATATATCCCTGGAGACGATATCCTAGATATATTTATTCTCGCAATTCAGTGGTTTCACCGCCATCATCTCCACAGGGCGTGTATTCTACCATGTTGCCTCGTGAAATACACGATAGGGTCTAATTACAATGGAGGAACCAGGAACGGGGTCGGTTGCGTTGGACGTTGACGTTGACGTGGATGTCGAAATTGATACGACCAGGCCAAAGCTTGTTTGCGTGACAACGATCGAGGTAACCGGCTTAGATGATGACCTCCAACCTCAAGTTCTCGTTCCCCCCCAAGTCAGACCTCGCTATGCGCCACGACGACGAGCTCGTCGGCGGCGAGTGGACCAAGGCAAGTGTTCCATCCGTCCTCCTTCCCGCGACATCCCACGAAGAAGAGCCGTTGCGGCCGCATGGCGCCCGTTCACGTTCTTGGGTGATCCGACCAGCAAACACTACGCACTGCCGTGTCCTCGTGTAGCTATTCGCGCGAGTTCACTGCCTCTGATGGTGCCAGCAGCCCCTCTATTCATATCTGACCTGTCTCTTGCCAGCTTTACCATCCCCACCGCCCCCCCACTGGTCCTCGCAGCTTCTCGACCATCTCCTCTTCCTCTACTATGCCCCTCTCCCCGGCATGGCTGCCCCGGCGCCCCTCCATCCCCTCTGCTTCGTCCCCCTCCCATACCACCAACGCGAACAATGCTACGTGTGCTTCTAAACTGAAAGGCAAGGACCGCTCCCTCACGAGCGCCTCGGACTGTGGATACGGTCACAGTGAGTCTCTGCTCTTCTGTCACTGTCTCAAGCGAACCTGCGGGATCAGCGCGGAGGCAGAGCGCCCATGCGCTTGCTCCGTCGTCTCGCGCGCTGGCGAACGCACTCGCACGACAAGATCCTAGTCTCCTCCCGACTCACTCAATGCTCTTTTTTGTAAAGATGCCGACAACTTTGACTTCAAGTCGTTAGATTCATCCCCCTCTGTCACCCCATACGATTCTTCAAACTCTGTTCCTCTGCATTCGCACTTTCCGTGTTCGTCATCCCAACCCTCCAGGCATCGTACAAACCTCCTGTCAGTTGCCTCCGACGCGCTCGGTCTTCGTAAAAAATTTAGTTCCGCGTCTCGAAAGAAATCAAACACCATCTCCCTACCTCACACAGGCCACATCGTGCCAGGCGTCATCGAAATCAGTGCTCGTAACAATACAACTGTCACTTCCTCGGTCGGTGGCACAACCACTCACAGAGATTACGAGCACGAGGAGCGTGAACGGCTGCGGGATGTAGCCGCGCAGTCGATTGGCCTCGATCCAGAGCTTCTGCATGACTCGTGCAAGTCGGCTAGTCGGTCGTTGCTGGATTCCCCGCAAAGTCCACCTCAACCTGCGCGCATACCGCCGTTTCCTGCAACATTGGCTGCACTCCGCCCCTTTACAGAATTGTCTGTGACATTACCAAAGTTTACTCCGCCTTCTTCATTGCTCGTCTACGCGCTCGCAAAACAGTGGAAGCCCCGTACAATCGTGCTCACATCACACTCTCCGAGTCAGAAGACTCACGTCCATTTGTTCAAGGGCGCCTCAAAGGATGAGAAGGAGCTTGAGAGATTAGAAGTCACTGAACATAGCGTCATCTTCGTTGCTGAAGAAACGGTCGGTGGGCGGGGTAACGTGGTCAAATTCGCCGGACAGGACGTTTCTTCAAAGCCAGGTCGGGCAACTGGGGAGGAGAGCTTGCGCACTATGTGGCTTTTGCAGATCAAGGATCCTGCGGAGTCGCACCGTTGGATTGCGGCGATCAAGAACGCGGTATTGACCCAGAGGTATAGTTTGTCGAGTTTCGCGGTTTACCCGAGTTCTGACGAGTGGTATAGGGCCGTGCGTGCCGGTCTAGACGTTCCGGCGCAGTTGGATGGAGGGAATGAACCAAAGGGTGATATGGATGTCATGCTCTCAATGCACCTGCAGCGAATCATATCAGCGCACCCAATCAAACCCTCAACTGCCGCTCCACCCCCGCCACCGTCGATACCGACCTCGCCTTCCCCTCCCCCATCACTTCGTTCCCTGAGGGTAAACATCCCATCGTCGCCATCACCCACCACTGCCATCAAAGGAATCTTCTCGGGGACGCGGTCCCGTTCACCTTCCGTTGAAGGCTCACCCACCCTTACCTACCCACCTGGGCATGCGGAAGACTCTTTTAGTGCGGCGGGCACTGGCCTTCTCGCCCTGCTCCGCAATAAATCTTCCGCAGATTCCAGCTCTTCACCCTCTCACTCGCTTCCTCTACCCCCACACGTACCAGGACGAGGTTCGCCTGCTCCAAGTTTGCGATCAACCAACGCAACAGTTATCATCAATGCATCCGATTTAAAGATATCGAAGGAGCGCGATGCACCAGAGTTGTCGACTGTCGTTCCGGAAGCCAGTTCTTCCAGTACAACCCCAGGCTCAATCGGCCCGCCTGCTCCTTACTTCTCACCCCCAGGCTCATTGACGTTCTCTCTCCAACCACCTCCGAGGAAATGCAGGCATGCTGTCGCAGCTCTTCCAGCCACATTTCCACACGAGCCGCAGGGAATGTACAAGCAAGCTGCTGGTAATTGCAGTGTTGCAGGGAACTTCGGAATTCCGCCCAGGCGTTCTGGGGATGTTACGCCGAGGGACACTCCGCCCGTGTCCCCTCAGTCGTCTAGCTTTTCAGGTGGACAGTCAGGGTCTCTCTCTCCGAATTCGGGATTTGGTGTGCCATATGGTAGGGACCAGACGCGGACTCTGTTGGGGAACGGCATTGTCGATTCTTCATCTCTCGGGGGTGGTTCCGTACCAACGGACAAGCTTTTGCAAAGCACTGCTATCACCAAACGATGGTCCCGCCAAGGTGTTCTCATTCCGAAGCAACTTACACCACCCTCAGGACCCCCGCCTTCCGTTCCGTCTTCACTGGAGAACAACGAGCGTACCTCAGTGAAATCCGGCGTATCTATCGCGGTCACTTACTCTGCCGAACGCCCCCCCAGCAGCTCATCCTCTAATTTCCACTCTCGGGCTCCAATCAGCCCCCAAAGTGGTTCCTCGTTGTCGCCTACGTTTTGGAGACGCGCCTCTAGTTCTTCGACGCACACCACGAGTTCGATCAGTACCTTTGATTCGCAAGGTCGGTCTCAGATACGGGTGCCTTTTGGTGTCGAGTCTTTTCCCCCATCATTGCGACCGGTTGCCGACAACGGAGCGTCATCGAGGCCGGTGTCGTTGTCAGTTCATGGCTCGTCACCTGTGGTGCACATTGGAGCAGCTAAACGGCGGTCAATGCCGCCACCGCGGCCAGCACCCAAATTTGCCCCCCCTCCTGCTCCGACGGTTCAGGAATATACACCAGCGCCCCAGAGGTCTTTCAGAAACTCTGTTGCACAGCGTGCCTTGCGGCTCTCCCTGACCTCACCCAAGCCACCCCCCTCGTCCGCTCTCCCTCCTCGACCCGATGAAGTTACATTTGTTCTGGGCCATCGCCGAAGCTCAAGTGCAGGCACAACGGATCTTCCTCCCACTCCCGGACCATCACCGCGTCCAACTTCGTTCCTCTCAAAAAATCCTAATACCGTCCAATGCACCACTCCTCCCTCGAGAAGCCTATCCATCAGACAACGATTGCGTATTCTGAGCACCCCTCCCACATCCCCCTACCCTGTACAATCTCCGTCATCGCTCCCTTCCATCCAGGTTAGCACACTGGATCTCAGCAATGACGACGACGATGACGACGACGCTCTTACCCCTCAGTACCCATCTCCCCCACCGTTTGGGCTTGGTGAGCATATCACGATGATACAAAACGACCCGAGTTTCCTCTCGCTTTCGTCCCCGATCACGTCGACCGTTCCCAAGCCTCCACCTCGTAACCCTCTCCGGCCGATGTCGCCGTCATCGAGTGCGATGAATGGCTTTGAAACCCCGCCGCTCGAGCCAGACTGCGACTTTGTAGCCCTTTCCCCTCCACCGCCTCGGAGGGGTTCCAAGTCCCGTGTGGTCACGGTGACACAGCCAGAAAAACTTGAAGTGGAACGGTCTGGGTCTGTACAGCCAGAGGAGAGTAAGCTGGTACCACTTTCTCAACGCGGATCAGTGGTTTCGCTTGGCTTTGTGACAACTTGATAGATTGTAATACTTGCTGCTAATTTCTTGCATCTTGGAATCGCCTTCGTCCTGAAATTCCCGTTTGTACGACACCTGAAATGCTTACCATGGTTAGTATGTTACCGATTAAAACAATTAATCCGACGGAATTCAAAAGCGAGGTAGCATTATGTGGAACATATAAATTTACAAAGCGTGATCGACTCGTACGAAACCAAAGAAGTAGGATACATCATGCAAAGCTATTTTCTACATCTGCGCTGTCTTCACCCTGCTCCAAGTTCGCGAACTGCAAGACGGTATGTAAGCGACAAGTTCCGTCAAGAAGTGAAATGTCAACTCACGGTCAAGAATGCTGCAGGTCGGTGTTCTTCCGCCCAGAAGAGGAGGGGTGTATCGAGAGTCATACTGAATGGCAAGTTGGGTGACCACAACTGAGTAAGGCCAATACCGTAGTTCCAGACCTTGCCCTCCGGTACCAGGGTCATGCCGAAGATACGATCCGACAGCAAAAGCTGGACACGCTCGGACATGTTGGGGTTGAAGCCTGGCGGATTAGCTGAATTGTCCATATTTTTACGACCCCACTCGAATCCACCAATAGTCAACGCATGAGCAGACAGGGAGACGGATCCAGGAGTGAACGAAGCCGCAATACAGATTGTCGACGATCCAAATTCGGGGTGATTTGCCAAAAGCTTCGCTTGCGTGGTGACATCTGTAGGCGATAGATGATTGAGCTCGAGCGCTTGAGTCTTGATCCATCCCAAAGGCTCCAGATCTTTTAGTAAGAAGTCATCCTTCGGAAGTTGAGCTGGCAGTTCAACATTGTTGTTGCTGCCGCGTTGCGGTACCCAAGCTACTGCCTTGATCTCCTTGACTTGTTTGTTGTCTGGCGGGGAGACACCATACATGAAAGCGGCGACCTGAGTCCGCAAGTCCGCAGCAGTGATGAAAGCGCGCAGGACATTCTTTGGTAGCACATATGTATACGAAGCCGCGTCGTCTTTCACGTCATCGTTGGACACGTAGATATGTTGGAGACGAAGTGGCAGATGAGTTGCGGAGATGGCACGGACGCGCCAGTCGGATTTACTGTTAAATATCTGCTGCTCGTAGCTCGTTGCTGCAGGAGTATCATGTCATTCAGCGCAACACGCGTAAAGTCACTAAGATTCACTTACTTGTGACCGTCTGGATGGTGTCGCCATGAATGTTGGTCGTTTGGCTGACAATGATATCAGTAAAACATCCAACGACTATTTCGATGGTAACTCACGTTTGAATAGCCGTAACCTGGCCCTGGGTTTCAGTGCCCTTCTCCAATTCCGCCATTTGTTGACGTTGTACAGATGGGGCAACAATCTCTTGTCCGAGAATGATGTCGCGGATTTCGCTGGCTGTCAGCGACGCAATGTTGACACTGTTACGCTTGCCGAAGTCCTTTGATCAAAAGGGTGAGATATCACGGAAAACCAACAAGGGTAATGATGTTATTCACAGCCAGAATGAGGTCCTTCATGGCAACCTCGACCTTGATCCATTCGTCATCCGTCAACGTTGGCCACACGAAATGAGGTTCCGTAATCGTGGACTTTTCGGGATGAAGAATAATCTTCGCCTTTTCATTGTTGACATGCAGTCCACGTAAGAGGAGGATAAGACGAGAGAAAGCAGTGTAGCTCGAGATAGATTTCAACCAGTCATCTACATGAAGATGTAAGATTGGTGTCATCAAGAGGGAATCAGACATACCATAGAGACTAAAGAGTACCATCTGCGGTTGTGTAGCTCGCTACAAAAGGTTTATACTTAGGTCAAAAGTTTTCGAAAAGACCTAGAACACTCACAAGGATCAAATCACCAAACTTTTCCATCTTCATACATGCTTGGAACGGAAGTTGCAGCTCACTACCCTTAATGACGATGTTCGGGAAGTCCAGTAAATGCACCTCGAGAGGATCTGGGAAATGGGGTTTGCGGGGTTTGCGGGGATGAATGCAGTACTTACCCAACATTCCCTTGCGAGTGACGATCACCTGCTTGGGCTGTTCCTCGACAGGCAAAGAGCGAACCAAAGCAGCTACTTCTTCGGCTGTCTTCCATTTCGCGAGCTGTCCTAAACGCTTTTGACCGGCCCAAACACTAGTGTGAATGATTTTCAAGAAAAGTTGCCCTGAGCGTGGATTAAAGATAAAGATGGCCCCGTCTGAGTGGGAAAATAAGCCATCGTTGCCCTGAGAATAGGAACCGACTGCTCACTGATGGGTTTGGTGGTCAAGTTACCCTCAAAGGTCTTGTGAATCGTGACGCGATAGACGTTTGTGTCATCAACGAACCCTGTATCAGAGGTGAGCAGCGTTTGATGCACCAAATCCGATGCGCGTACAGATAATCTGATTCGAGAACAGTTCCGAGTAGTTCTGACTATTCAAATACGGTTCCGTTGGTTCTGACGAGTATAGCTGAAGACCTTTGCGTATACGCTCGCGTAAGACATGGCAGGCGGGATTTGCCTTCATGACCTTGGCCATAGCTTGTTGAATGAGAGGCTTCATGCCAGGGAACCAATTGCCGTACGCCGACCACAAATTATATGCCAGGTCCATGCCAATCATGACACCAGTAGGAGATGGATAAATGCTCATCGAGTCGGATACCTGGGCAATACGTGAGATCTAAAGTTATGCATTATAAATCGTAACCACTTACGTAGTCCAAGAACTTTGCACGCGTATACCGCTCAATATCATGCGAATCAAAGTCACCCCATCGAAGCTGTACATCAATCCAATACTTGTTACTCGTGGTGCCATCTAATACATCTTTGTTCTGTACCAAGAAATGAGCATTCGTGTAACCTTTCGAGTAGGGAGAACTCACATCGGTCACAAGGGATGGGCGGGTAATGTTCCACTTGTACGCAGAGAACAACAAGATGTCGGCGCACGACGAGTTCATTTTGTAACTCTTACGAGGGTGGATTGTCTCCTTCTGAACTGTCTCGATCTGCAAGGGTTCGAGCTCCTGGTCAAATACCTGACACAGGTCCATGACCACACTCTCATGAACTACAGAATGGCGTTAAGGCGAAGCCAGTTCTTAAGGCACAATGCGAACTTACTCTTCTGCCACAAATGAGCACGGAAAATCTGGATTAAGCTAATCTTGAGCGTAGGAATCTTGCCGTGCATGAAGATACCAGTCAAGTCAAGTTGGACCTGGAAACCAACGTAAACGTTCGCGCGGTTAATTGTTGGGCTCCACCACAGAGTGAATCGACGGTTGGGAATTTGGTTCAGACCGGATCGCTGGGCATTCGTGAGCTTCTTGTATCGCATGGACTCCTCGAAGCCAGACGCTTTCTCCCAGAAAAGACCCTCCCAAGTAGGGAAATAAGTACCCTTGAACAGCGTGTGCTCGAGAATTCCTTCCACACCACCAAGAGCAGCGATAACATCGACCCGGTAATTGTTTAGCTGCCATAGCTTTCCGTCATGCCTCTGCGAAGTCCACCAGAAGGGATTGCTGTAAACAGTTAGTCGAGTGCCAGCGGCGGAAGGAGGACGACGCACTGTTTCAATAGTTGGTATTGCTTCCAGTCAGTACGCACACGCCAACCACGGTCGTAGGCCAAACTTGAGAAGGATGGTCAATGTGGAACGAGAACGCTGTTGTGTATGACTCACGTATGCCGATCCTTCTGGAACAACGTGTTGATTCGAGGAATACCTCTGTCCCAACTATCTTCGAGATCCTCTAGAGTCAGGCGGCGGTTTTGTGCGTTTGCCTCCTTTCGTTTCATGGAGTATTCCGACCAAACGCGGGCAGAATCCAAGAACTCGGCTTCCCATGGCTGGAGATAGCGGTACAAGTTGGGGATAAGTTGATCTTCCTCATGAGACATACCAGCACGGAAGTGCGTGACCCCGACATCAGTTTGCTTCGACCAACGAAGATCACTTTGAGGAATCAGGACATGGCCCATGGACAACATTCCGAGACCACCGAGTTCTTTGGGGGTATAGAACACAACCGGGGGGAAACGCGACGGCATTTTACTGTTCAGGCCAATTTTAACCCGTGTCTGGATCTTGTTCTCTGCCTTCACCAACGCGTCAAGTAACTCGTTCGTGTGAATAACTGCCTCTCGATAGTAAGTCATGAGACCGATAAGGGCAGTGTTCCACTTGTTCACAATCTTGGAGAAGGTTGTGGAACCGGAACTCATCAATACTTGTCGGATGCGATTGTTAAATTGCTGGACGCCTGCGAGAAACTAACTTCGGTATCTCAAAGGAAGAATTACAACAACTAAACGCACCATCATCTGACACGCGAAGGAAAGCCTGCGCAGTGCGCTCCTTCGTCTGCTCATTTGTGAGGTTCCAGACCGCATCCTTCAACGAGAATTGTTCTCCGCCCATTGTTCTAATCTTCGGCAATATGCGGACCTCAAATCCGCACATGGAGAATAGCAGCTGAGGATTATTTTGAGAGTAGACGCTGACAAACGTGTCTTCCCATTCGATGGTCGTCAAAGACCTAGGCAAACTTTGTTTCACGTTCCAGAAGACAGCTCTGCCGAGGTTGACGTCGTGCTTGATGAGCCTCATTCGACAGTCACGAGGCCAACAACGTTTATTGTTATAACCAATGACGTTGTTGTTCGTCGGATCTGGGTTGGCACTCAAGTAACGTTGAATGAGATCTCGGGCCTCGTCCGCTGTGAAGCGGAAAAGAATATGCAGCCTGTCAACGTAGCGGGAATATAGTCGAATCGGATGTCGTGTTTCAGTGGCAGAATCGCGGTACTGCAAGAAGTTGTTTGGCATCTGAGGCGGTCCAGCCATTTCACTGGCCCTTCGAAGCCCAAGAATCAAAAGATCGAGCACGAGGCCATAGTACTGGAAAACAAAGGCGGAGAATTGGAGGCCACGGATGAGACCGTAGGCATTAGTATGTGCCATATCCTTGTATGTCAAAACTGAATAGAAGACATTAGCTTTAACCGTTACCGCGTTGGCCTCGAGCTTACCAGTATTGTTCTTCGCGGTTATGTAATCTGCCAAGTTATGATCCAAGATGAGGCGAAGTAGACGATTAAGAAGCGTCAAGTCGATCTTCTCGTACACTTTGGAGAACACCGTTTCCATCATAACGTTGCACTCGCCCTCACCGGTCTCCCAGATGTCAGTCAAGTTGTTGATACCCTGACACCACTTGTACACGAGAAGCGGGGGTGGCTCTGTATCAGCGGGCTTAATCCAAGCGGGGAACAGTCCTCTCTTATCCGCTTCAAAGAACAGGAATTGATCGAGGTACTACACCGACAATCTGTCAGTGACCTGACGGAAAGCAGACGATACTTACAGCATCTGTTATCTTCTCTACAGGCTCAATGTCGTAGCAAGGGATCAATTTGTCATAGGTGTCGAAGAACTCGATACCCGCCTCTTTGAAGGCACGTTGTGTGAGAAGTAAACGTTTGATGCGCGACAAGCCTAGCATCGCGTAAGATACTCCGTCACCACGATTGGCAAGACACGACTCACATTCATGAGGGTTGTCATATGCTTGTTCAATAAGAGCAAGTTCCTCGCGCTGCGACTGATTGAGTCGCCCTTTGACTGAATAAGCCTCCTTCAGCTTCTCGAGGGCTAAGACCAGAAGTTTGGTATCATGTTTGTACGATAGGGGTCTATATCCACGCCGTGAGACGTAACCCGAAATCAAGAAGGATTGACTTACGGGAAGGGAATGGGGGAAAACTTGCGACTTTCCAGCCAATGAACAGTCGCGGTGTATATAGCGACAGCCTCTTCGGCACTGATGTAAGGACCGTCCTTGAGATAACCATGCTGTCGCTCCTGTTCAGCCTTGAGGTAGAGACCTAATTTACTGTCAGAGTAGCAATGGTAAAAGATAATGCACCACTCACGAGTAAGCCGACCCAAATTCTTCTTTACGACTGCCTTGTCAACCGTGGCACCACGCCGAATGCGTTCGCGATTATAGTGAGCAACACTGGAAGAAGTCATACATTATCAACCTCGTCACCATCTGGGACACAAAAGACTTACGAGCACCACCAATCGGCCTTGCTCTTGATGTACCGCAGAATAATGTTCTCAATAGCGGTCGGCATTCCTGGAACCTTCCAAGGAATGTTTGCTTTCCAACACCGCCAAGCTTCGGACAAGTGCTGCAGAATCGTCTTGGCCTTGTTCTGCTTGATAGACTCCGGCATCATGTCCAAGATATCATGCATAACAGCCGCACGGAGCTCTAAGTCATAATGCGACTCTACGCGCTGTTTCGTCACGGTTTTCGCGATACCTTTGCTATTACGACCCTCGAACTGACGAGCAAGAAGGTTCCCAAGCCAACGTTCGAGAAGGGGGACAATGCCACGCATGAAGAAGAGCCAGACTCGCCAACCAGGTGCCCAGAAACCGCATCCGGGCCCTTTGCCGACAGGCCCTGTGTTGAAGCGATAGTAGATCAAGTGCTTCAAGTCCTTCGTCATGCGTACTTGTCTCATCAACTAAAATGACAAATTAACCAACGAAATATGACAGTCGTATAACTGACCTTGTACTTGTACCGGTACATACCAGTGAGGGCACCAATATGAGCAAAGACATATTGCAACGCGTCAGCAAGTTGAAAGGCGTCGACGTTGCCGAGGCGGAACTGGACATGCGCATCAACCACGAGCTTGGTAAGCCGCAGAATTTCACGACACAAGTGGAAAGCATTTCCAAAGCGAGACTTCTTGCGCTCCTTGGTTGTGAGTGTCTTGACAGGTTTCAAGTTCATGTTATAGTCGAGGTGAAGATAGTTCAGATTCTATAACGCGGACATTAATGACGGGTTACGTCAGTCGTTAAAAACCTGATTACCTTGCGATGAATCAATAAATTGAGCATGTTGTAACCTTGTCTGCAGACTTGCAACCCAGCTTCGACCCAATCAAGCCTTGTCGTTTGGAAAAATTTCGTTGCCTTAAGTTGTCGGAATAGGTTCTTCTTCGTCATAGCCTTCTCCGGGCGAGTCTTGAGTTCATTTAAGACATAGCACTTGAGCAATTTCTGGTACGAGACGCGAACTTTCACAGGTTGATTGGGAGGACAGTGTTCAAGGTACCAATTCTTCACCAACGGGATGTCTTGTGAACGCCTCATCCGGCCAGACCGGCGGTTGTACGGATCAGGGGCCCACCACAAAGCGATAGCATCCGCTGTGACATCGTTTTCCAGAGGCTTGTCCTCCAGGAAGGGTTGCACTTCTTGAGGAAGCTCAAAGTCGTCCTCGTCAGAACCGTTGGGGCCAAAGATATTGTCCTCGTGAGGGATAAGAGGAGCATTCTTTGACGTTGCCCCCCGGAGGGAGATGGGATTGATGAGCGGGTCAAAGTAGAATGCGGGCAAGTCTGGGTCATCCGTCCGAATATAGACGTTTTTGGGTACGTGGTATGGGGATAGGTGGACTGACCGAGGCAGCGAGTTATACAGATGAGGGAACGCGACTTTGTACTCGGTACGGATTTGATTCCGAATGATTACCTTTCCAATATCGTTAAACTCGTTCCAATCTTCGTCGAACGCATCCATATCGCGGTAAAGCGGCTCAAATTTAGGACCCCCCGGGATGGCCATGTTGAGTGCCTTGGCTGTGAAGAAGGACTTCTTGTCGAACAAGTAACTTGCGTTGCTATCCGGACGGTCCGATAACAAAGTGCGTCCAAGACGATAAAGGTTCGCCATAACTGGGAGGGTGAGTGACCAATAACGGTATGAGGAACCATTGACGGCGGGGGTGTCGACAAGTGGTCTTGGATCATAAAACCAGTCGATGATTGCAGCATCTTCGTCAGGATCCAGCTCTAACTGAATTGCCTCCAGAGGTTCGACATCCAGAACGTTGTCACCGTAGTCTAGCGGCGGTTCTTCATCGTCAAAGGGAGGGAAGCGCATACGCTTGAAATGTCTACGGTCACGTTTTTCTCGGCGCATCGCAAGCCACATGGTACTCCACTGCGCATGATAAACGGGTTCGATAACACGAGGAATTTCGTTTACAAAGGTGATAGCGCCAGTGATGTGATAGAGGACGGGAACTTCGCGGACTTGCTCCCAAGGGTAGGGGATGTTTTCAAGCAGTTTCATGACAGCGTGGGGCACATACTTGAGGGCACCAAGGTGGACGCGTTTGTCGTTACGAAACTTCCTGTTACTCATATCGCCGTGGTCCTTTATAATTTTCCGGACGTGCTCGGGAGGCAGGTCCTACGCGCGTGTTAGCTATAAGGGCGACCACAGACGAAACTGCACACACCTGTTTTCCCATATCAACGTAGCCTCCTTTGCGTTTTTCACCATAGCGTTTCTTTTGCATCGAAACCCATTTTTGCGATTTTTGCGCAAGCATTTCTGGAGGTATACGGGAAGAGGCTTGTTGGGTGAACCCCGGTGGTAGAGGCATGCCAGGTGGTGGGGGCGGCATGCCCGGTGGGGGGGGAACGAACACAGCGCTCATCGTCGATGTTGAGGGCAACGGAGAAAGAGTCCTTGGGTGACAAAGTCCGTGTTCCCATACTTTCAAGCTCCGACTCCGTGAGCAGTGGTGCGGTCCCACGCTCCTAGGTGAAACCACGAATCCTCGCTTTCGTTGATTACTTACATCTATAGTAGAAACCCCGTTCGAAAGAGCTGTGACTCAGATTTTTTAATCAGGGCGCTCAGCGCTCAGTCCTGAGATATGGTGTTCTGGTAGATCAGTTTTCATACTTGCAAGCCTAAGGTCACAATTCTGCTCTGATAACCTTGCAATGTAACAGCACGAACGGAAAACATTAAAATTGTTGCTGGGAGTGAAGTGATCCGACCACGAAACGTACCTGCTTAGCTCTCACAAGGTTGTAGCCCAATCGGCTGCATACTCAATGTTTCCAAAAACGCGCGCAGCAGGCATTGCGCTCCTCATTATTTTCTATACCTTATTCCCATTCCCACCTATTGTGTTATTGTTATCGTGCCAACTATGATGTGACAGGCTGAAGATAAGGGCCACCTCAATTCGAAAGAAGCGCCACCAACACTCTTCATGGATCGATGCCATGTTCACGGACGAGGACCACGCTCACGTTCGATAAGAGCCACGCCGTATTGATGCAAGTCACGCAGAGAAGCTGCGTAGAGAAGAACTTCTCAAGCACAAACGAGACGCAAGCCAGCGACAAGGCGGCTGGGCTAGCAGCAAAGACAGCTATTCTACTTCAGTACAACTTGTACTCGACCCGAACACCCTCAATTACATGCGGAACGCTGATCTCGACGATCAGATCGACTCAGACTCGCAACGTCGGCTCGGGATGGAAAAGAAGATTCCGCTCAAATCCCAGCTTAGGACCTGATCGGATCGCACTAGTCCTGCAACTCTCCGCCTGTCATGGGGGGGTTGGGGCGGAGCACATGGTGGCTCCAGGCTTTTGGGGGTACCTTCGCGAAATCAGTATTTGGGAGGACACCTTGTAATCACTGGCCAGTAGTGGTATTGTGACGGTAGAGATGCGCGGCGTGCATTAGCTAAGCATTCGCATTGCGCTAGTGGCGTCAACTTCCGGTGCTCTCTCCCATCTAGTCAGCTATTCTGACTTGTATTCTAACGACATTGTTGCCGCATGGCCAATACGATTCCCACCCTCAATGTCTGCTGTTCGCAAATAGAACGACGTGACAGCGCCGCTACAATGAACGGCAGCTCGGCGGTCCAAGCCTGCCATCAATGCCTTTGTCATGTGTACCCCAATCTCCTTATTCCACACGATTGTGCACCCGATTGAGCGATCCCGGGAAAATGAGATCCCCTGGCGTGTATCGTGTGTGATAAGTTATTAATGCTTTTTTTCCACACATGTCCGGTCTAACTCACACTTCTTGACTTCTAGCCACCACTTGACCACCACTTGTGGGGTACCCGCTTACTTCAGCATGGATTCCTTGATGATAAAGGGCAGCGCCATCATCAGCAGGTGTCACTCGATTCCTAGCAAGAACCATCCTCACCTCACCTCTTGACTATGGGTGATGCAAGCGCCTCCGTTCGCATTCTTGATATCCGGGACTGCCAAAATGGCCCCCAGCACGATGTCCCCGATTTAATTGCTAGGGGCCTCAAAGCGCCGTTCAACGCCAAGTCATTACCCACCCTACTCCTCTACAATGAGCGCGGTCTCAGACTTTATGATAAAATCACCACAGATGCACCAGAGTACTACTTGTTTGGCGCCGAGGAAGAAATACTCCACAGGCATGCTTCTGAAATCATGCGAGCCATACAAAGTCGTTCGCTGGCAAGCAGTGGAGGCATGCCAGCCCAGGTCTTACTGGAGCTCGGCGCGGGGTGAGTAACGCCATGATTCTGTTATGTGGACCATTCTCCATATTTGGAACAACGTTTCGTTCAAGTGCCCAACCCGTGATCTCATTGGGAACCAGCCTTCTCTCTTTCAACAATTTGGGCGCTGATACGTAACCCAGTTCCCTGAGGAAGACCGCTCATATACTGCTTGCCCTCGCCGGTTTGGTGTCAGGAACTCCCACCATCCCTTCTGTGACATACTTTGCACTCGATCTCGAAGAACGAGAGATTCAGCGGACACTGACTCAGTTACTCAGTTCCGACGTAGGTTCCGCTATACAGGGAAAGATCGAGGCAAAGGGAATGCTTGGCACCTATGACAACGGCATCGCATTTGTACTCCAAGGGGGCCTACAGGACACGGTTGATAACGGGGTCTGTGCTTCATTTGCGTCCACTGGACAAATTACACAAGCTACCGACATAACAAAGCCAACCACTCCAGGACAACCGCAGCTTCACATCCTCTTCCTAGGCTCCTCTATCGGCAATTTTTTACGGGGGGAGGATACTCAATTCCTTCGCTCGTTGCCATTACGCGCCGGTTACGGAGACACTCTCCTACTGGGTCTCGATCACGACAACGACCGCGAAGACATCGAGATTGCCTACAATGATCCCAAAGGTCTTACCAGAAGCTTCATTATGAATGGCCTCAAGGCTGCCGGGATCGCTCTCGGTGACTCAGAAGTTTTTGACCTCAGTAATTGGGAATATACCAACTCTTATGATGAAGGTAGTCGTGAGTGTATTCGAGGTACGACGAGTCATGGCTTCCATATTCCCCCCACTTTAGGTACCCACGAGGCATTCTACAAGTGCCTACACTCTCACCACATCACCATACCAAGCACCAAGGAAGCGGTATATTTCTCGAAGGATGAGCTTATCAAGATCGAGATGTCTCTCAAGGTAGAACCTTGTCTATCGCCACATTCTTGACACTCACTATCTCTTCCTTAGTATTCGGAGAGAGACGTCTATGTGTTGTTCACTGATGCCGGCTTGCGACCGATCCAGCGTTGGATGGATAGCACGTCACGCTACTCCCTGTGGTTGCTGGAGCGTCCACCATTTGCTTTTCCCTTACTGTCGTCACCTGCCGCATCTACTGAGGAAATCATCGGCAAAAAGTTTGGTGTTCCAAGCATGCAAGATTGGCAAGACATGTGGAACGCATGGGACTATGTCACGCTTCGGATGATTCCATCGTCGATGCTTTTTGAAAAGCCTATTGACCTCCGTCACATCTGCTTGTTTTATCTTGGTCACATTCCCACATTCTTGGATATTCATCTCTCCCGTCTGCTTCAGGAACCTCATACTCAGCCCGAGGAGTTCAAGGTCAGTTTTGTATCGCTGTTTCCGAAGTGACTCGTAATCATCCTTGCAACGTAGTATATTTTTGAAGTAAGTTGTCTTACTTCGCGCTGCACACGACTAAATATTCATGGATAGAGAGGTATGGACCCCAATGTGGACGACCCAACCCAATGCCATGTTCGTTTCCCTCCTATCCTTCTATTCTAGAAGTTAACGGAGTCTTGTCAGGAGCACTCTGAAGTCCCCCGAAACGACAAGGATTGGCCATCGCTCAGTACCATCCTCTCCTTCAGGGAACGTGTACGAGAGCGACTCATGAAGTTGTACGCGAATATATCCAGCGGTACTACCCAATTGACGAGGAAAGTTGCGCGAGTGCTCTTTATGACATATGAACACGAAGGATTTCACGCTGAGGTTTTTTTGTTTTCATTCATCTCTAGATGTCGTTTTGACCCGATGATAGACTTTATTGTACATGCTTCTCCAGCGAGCTGGGAGTGGAACAATCCCTCCTCCAGACTTCAGTATTCCCCCGTGGGAGTCGCTACTCGCATCCTGGAATGCTGCTCCTAAGCCTTCTTCTCCTACCATCGTCATCGAAGCCACTACCGTTACTCTCGGCATTGACGACATTGAAGCCGACGATACTGCTAAAACGCTAGACGTGGAGGGCCATGTCTTTGGCTGGGATAACGAGAGCCCATCCCACCGGGTTTCTGTCGGTGCCTTCAGGATCTCTTGGAGGCCCGTTACCAATGGTGAATTCTTCAAGTTCTACACGGGCACCGGGAAGGACAAAGCCGTGTTCCCAGCTAGCTGGGTGAAACACAAAGACGGAGAAACCGGGGTCCGTACGCTATATGGTCCCGTGTCAATGACTATTGCTTGGGACTGGCCTGTTCTCACTTCCTACGACAACCTGTCGGTGTATGCGAGCGTCAAGGGTGGACGACTCCCTACTGAGCCAGAACTTCGCGTGTTCATGGATAAGTTCACATACGGCTACGAGGGCGGTGCGAATATCGGATTTAGGAACTGGCATCCCGTCCCGTAAGTGGCCCCATATTCATCAAGTAGCTGGAACTATCTACTAACAGGGCAATGGCTCAGCGCTACGAGTGGGGTAGAGAGCTCCGATCGCCAGGGACACAACGGTGGTGTATGGGAATGGACCTCAACCGTATTTGATAAGTTTAAGGGCTTTGTTCCATCTCAGTTGTACCCCGGGTGAGAAAAATCCGTTCTGTATATGTTCAGTTAGTGACCATCGCATTTAGATACTCTGCGGACTTTTTTGATGGTCATCACCAAGTCGTCGTACGTCGTCCTGAACCTTCTTCCATCGTCCATTCGTTTAACATATCTTCGTAGCTGGGGGGATCTTATGCCACGGTCCCGCGGATCGCTGAGAGGCGCAGCGTGCGCAACTGGTACCAACACAACTACCCCTACGCTTGGGTTGGTGCTAGAATCGCGTACGATGTGTAAGGAGAAGCAGATCATTGTTCCATGTACTTGTATCGAGGAATGGTCGCCGATTATGTAAGATGTATTTGTATCCAGAATGACTACCACCATGCTTGTTACTACTATCAACCTGATTGAGTGTATTCTCCACTGCGTTGCACACATAAACGCGCCGTCTCAGATCTCAGATGTGGCCAAGTATTCAATACTACTGCCCTTGTATATCTGGATCAAACTTCCAGACCCCGCCACCGCCGACCTTAGTTTCTTCCTCCGCAAGCTTTCACCCACTACACAACCTTTATTTTTGCGAGGAATGTGATGCCATCCGATGCAATCGATGTGTCTCTGTTGAAGTCAGTGGGTATTACTGCCCAAACTGTTTATTCGAGGTCCCTAGTGCCAGTGTAAGGGCTGAAAAGAACCGGTGAGTTACCTTTTATCGGTGTGAATGTCTAATTTATCGTTCATAGATGTGCACGCAATTGCTTCTCTTGCCCCATATGTCGCTCCACTCTCTCTGTAGTAGCGTCCGACCCTCCAGACGACGGCGATGGTCGACCTTCAGCTTCGCTCAGTAACGTCGGAGAAGCTCCGTACATCCTGTATTGCGGTCACTGTCGTTGGGACTCGGCCGAAGTCAATATCACCTTTGAGAAACCGACTGGGCTGGCAGGTCAGTGGTATCGATACGTGCCATGCTCTTGTCTTGCTGATGTGACATGTTTAGCGCAGTTACAAAAGTTTGAAGACTCTGCCCCGGAATCACTGGAGTTTGAACGTTTGAAAGAGCACTTTGAGCCTTTTCTGCGTACATCAACTCTTTCATCTTCATCGCATTTGCCAGCAGTGTCGTCACATCACCTACACACATCCTCTGCCACAGCCGCTGCCACAGCCGCGCTCGCGCGCGATATTCCCGGGGTTGGCAAGTACAACCCACTTGGCCGCAGTCGTGCCGGTCGAGATAGAACAGCCAACAAGGACGAGATGCCCGAGTACAAGAGCAGGGTGGAAACTGCTGTCTTCAGTCAGCTCGGTGGCAGTGGAGACGACGCAGATGTCGAACTTCTTAGACACATGGAAACTGTCGAAGAGGTAGCCAAACTTGAACAACGGTGGGGAAATAGCTGGACGACGCCGCTGCGCTCGAGGTAATATCAGTGGTTTGGGGCAAAGTTGTTACTCATTCTTGCTCAAGTGACCTACGACCGCATCGGATACCCCTGCACTCGAAAGTTTCGAAACGATGTCCAGCTTGTAGACATATATTGATCAAGCCGGAACAGAAGGCACAGTCCGTGCGTTACAAGATTAAACTTGTGGTGGCCAACTACTTGCCCGCTATTTCTGTTGGCTTTCCTCAAACAGGGGCAGCCAAGCGAGTGGCGGGCAAGGTTCCAAGTTCCGGTATAGATGCCAAGAGTGGCACTATGCACGCAGGAACAAGTAATCCCTTTCAGCTCGCGCTGACCAACCCATTATACGATCCAATCCAAGTGCGATTAGCTCCCCAAAGAGTTGCGGACGGGCGTTCATACCAAGTGTCGCTGCCAACCACGCCGTTCTCTGTCGCAGCCTTTGCAGAGGCATGGGAATATGACGATGACGAAGACATGTTTGGAGTGGAGGACGATGAACTTGGAATTGGAATTGGAGATACTGGAAGAGGAATCAGGGACAAGGTGCCGCGGAGTCGCCTCAAAAGTGTAGGAGTACTGGAAAGGAGGGCGAACGTAACCATCGTGGGAGGGGAGGTTAATATTAAGCCGGGTTTCAAGGGCAACGTCAAGGTCCGTATTGTGACTCGTCCGTATCTTCCGCTGTGCATATTCAGGCATTGATCGATCACGCAGTTCAATATGATGGTCTCGTATACATACCGATCCGACGATCCTTTGCCATCCGAGGATGGCGCGGGCACACCATCTAGAACAGCAAAGGCCCCGGAAGTCAAAACGTTTTCCTTTTACACTGTTGTCGACCTTGGACCCAGCGTGGTTTCGAAGGACGATAAACCGGACGCGGATGTATAGGCTTCAATTTCTGCCTTTGTAATTATCGCGCGCCGGTCATATATATGGATCCCGTGACATTGTACTCAGCACGGGGCACTGAGTCATTCTGACTTAAATCCGGGAATTGCAGCAGTGAGTCACAATATCGGACCCCTGAATATAGGTGGTAATGCCTTTTTTGCTCCTTTTGTGCGTGCTCAGTCATGAGCGTGGATGTGAAGCGGAAGATGGTCATACCGGTACTGCCATATTCGGACTGTCCACCTACCATATATTCAGGGTCCTGTGACGGTCCAACCACCCACCGGATGACTCTTGCCGTGACAGATCTGACTCGACTGACAGAGATGACGCGGACGGTCGAGCGGTGTTGGCAATGTCACACGCCGTGGTGTTTATATAGAGGGCATGGCACATACCCATGCTACCCCATCTAATTGGTATTCATCACGTCGAGTCGTGCAACATGGGAGACGACATTGTGCCCCCATACACACCCTCTTCTCCATCACCGCACTATTCTAGTGAGCTATTACCAGGAGAGGAAACTGTTGAATTCACTCGTCGCAGTACCTCATCGCGACCTCCCACCGGGGTGTATCGTAGAATAACAGACCACCTTAGCATTGTTCTTAGAAACCAGCATCCCGGCAGTGTATGCCCTACATACGGTCGGGGCGGGTTCATCCAAGGGGATCTGATACTTGACAGTAATACGGATGGTTTGACGTCCGTGATATTGAAGGTGAGAGTCGATCTGTATATATTTGCCCGGTTTCTTACGACTTCTCAGCTCGAGGGCCACTTTCTTCTTCATGCTTCTGGGGTCCCTGTTTCAACTACCTTTCTTTCCGCAACCTATGTATTGTGGAGTGCATCTCATGCACAACGCTGTCCTCGGATCATCTCGTTTGGGGTCATTTTCCCGCTCACTTTCGATGATGGTGGTCAGGCGCGGTTCTTGCCGCCGACCTTCGAGAGTAGCAAACCCGGGCCTCATGCGGCGTGCTCGTACTCGTTAGCGATTGAATTGTCACGTCCACGCCAGTTCCTATCCTTTTTGAAGGGAAATGAAGCGTAAGTACTGTGCTTATGCAACCTAAGACTTTGTTTATTGTTCTCCTTCAGTGTCAAGGTGCCTCTCGTGTACCACCCGCGAAGTCGACCGCATCTGCCTATGCTCCCTAGTCATTTACCATTTATGTCTACCGTGAAATCCTCCCCTGAAGAATGGCATGAAGTTATGTGCACCATACCAATGACGCGGGGTTCGGGGTTGGCACCTGCCGAATGCCTCGTGAGTCATGCTAATGTGCAATAAACCACACTCAAGTGCATAAAACGCCTCTAGTTATTCATCCCCTCTGTACAGACCTTTGCTCCCTCAGACACAATCCCGTTCCATCTGCAGATTCGTGGTAGTCCCGCGTCCCTTATCCCATTCCTTGAGCAAGGCCAAGACGGTCGCCAGGGTGCTATTGGGCAACGGAAGGGGGGAGTAGTCATCAGAGTATATCTACTCCGACAATCCAACGTCAGACTGCACGGACAATCAGCCATGGCGTGTCGCAACCTCGGCGAGGGGGAAATGGAACCTTCACAATCCTTACACCCAAGACCTCATACATTTATACCGCATCCTCTTGGGGAAGGCTTGGACTCTCTCAATTGGGACGGGGTAGTTAGATGTGGCGAAGATGTCATCGTCCCCAGTTTCTCCACTAACCAATTTTCCGTCAAGGTATGATCATCCCTTCGAGTTCTAATGTACCAACTTTTACCTTTTATCAATGCAGGACTCTATTGTTCTCTCAATTACTCCTCGGCAGCCACTCAAGTCTCCGCTGCTAAGTGTAACACATTCCTGTCCAATACGGCTCGTGACAGATCCTTGGTCAAACGATGCCGTGACTTAGTACGTGGGCAGAGGGTGGTCGATCTCGTGGCATATTGTGACCATACTCGATCCAAACTACTGTGAGTCCGGTGAACGTCGCGCCTACTTTCCGATACTGACTCGTTTAGTTTATTAATATGAACGAGGCATCCAGCTCATACATGCATTCGCCATTACAACGCCCCGTATCCGTTGATGGACCCCTCAATGAGCTTTTCACCGAACTGGTAGCTCCAATTGCTTGCTTGTTTTGAACTTGGAAGCACCATGGCCCCCGGTCCCGCAGATTTGAAACTCTCCTCGGATGTCTAGTTCCGTGTATTGCTTCTCTCTGCACCTCTATATGAAGGAAGGGGTATTCCAATGCAATGCAATTGACTTGCCCCTGACTTGGCACACCCGTGACCACAGCAAATGGGAGTAGGGCACTTTTCTGGATGACCGAGAGACAGGATCTGTGATACGGAAATATTCGAGATACGGAGAACCCTAACGTCGTTACCGTAGCGCACGCATCTGATCTGCATTCCCCGACGGAGAATACAAGCAGATAGACTGTGCAGGATGTCGAGGCCTGAGTACCTAATGCAAGCGGAACAGCTTACTACAGTCCCAAAAATGATGACGCAGAACGGCGCTGTGTACATATATATGCGTTTCACCTGCGTGAAGTGGAGGTAACAAGAGAATTTATTCCTCAATACCCAATTCCTCCACATAGTACTACTAGGTCCACTGATTCGCTCCGTCTACCATCAACGTTTCAACGATGAACCTGATCTGAGTCGCCGAACTTGATCGATTGATCATTCCCGCTACGGAGTAGTAGCCGGGGGTTGCCATGGATGTGGCGCCTTGCGTGTCATCATCATGCTTGACTTACAAATGCCTGTTACTACATAGAATGGCCGATGTTGTTGTTATCCTAGTAGTTCGGCCAATAACAACCCCTGGGGTTTTAAGAATTACTTGTTCCTAGGAGGATAAATTTCAAGCAGGTGAGTTAGATCGTGTTTGGAAGGGTGCGGCTGACTCAAGTGCCCTTGCCGGACGTTTCAAAAACTACACCTCAAACAGGGGAGTGAATGGTGAGCTGGCAAATACGCCACCGGCTGAGCAGACTGACTGTCCTAAATTTCCGCCGTGGCAGAGGCCGCTCTAGTCACCTATTTGTCGCATGCTATTGCGCGAGGATCTCGACGAAACCGTTTGAACTTGGTGGTTCTGGGGGCAGCCGGATTCTTGGACCTGCTCTCGACTGTGCTTGAGGTTTGCCACCCATTAATGCATTATCCCAAGCAGCCTAAGATCCCCGGCCCATCTCCGTCCGATTGCTAGTACGCCTGACGCCTCAATCGTTTAGCCTCCCTCTCGGTCATTAAAGAAGGTTTTACTGGCGGCTTCCTTGGATTCGCGTCAAGTGCGCCATACTCACTTTCAGTGTAGGTTCATAAATCCCAACCTGTACTGAATGAGCCAAGCATCTCCAGTCTATGTTTTATCTATTCGTTACCTCCACGCAGCTTTTTTTCATTGAAGTAAAACACAGAGTACTATCGCTTGCGGTCAGACCACATACTGGTGGTTGGTTTAAAGGTGAGGAGCTTTCTTTCAATTTACGTCGGCTCGCGCGGCCCGCATTAAGCAAATTCCGGTCTACCAAAGCCAATGCAGGCACAACTTTCTGAAGGCCCTTGCTCCGACCTCAACACCGCTTGAAACCACCTTTATTTCAGACACGGTTCCTCACTTTGATATGTTACCAAACACTGATCTGTGCTTGCTACTCTGTCGCCCAAAATTGCCCCTGCATCACAACGGATTTCCGAGAAATGCCGCATTCGGCGGCCGAACCGATAGCATGATGTATCGGTCTTGGTCTTCAAGCTTCAAGCTCTCTTATCTCCATGGGGTAGCAAATGTGTTTTGAGGATTGGCGGAGCGTCTAAACGAGTCAAACGCTCGTGATCACGCCAGTGTCACTCTGCCAGGACCAACCGCACCGCCACGTTAGCGCTCTTGACCATCCATCATGATACGGGACCATTAGCTACGGTTCCACTGTAATACGAATCAAAATCTCTGTGTTTATCTGGGCGAGGCTCGGTTCCGTGCATGGTGTTACTTGGTATATGGTACGCAATACACAGCACATACACCGCCTCTTTACATTATCCTAGCGCCATCAACGTTGCTGCGTACGTCTTGGGCAGTGACATCTCATGCATCGCCTGGTTCCTGACCGCACGACACGGCAATGCGTGTTCGCAGGAATAGCCGAATCATCAAGATGCCGCCTACCTACTCGGAGTGTTGCAGGCTGTTCCTCATATATACTCCGAGCCCGGCCACGAGACATCTCCCGCCCAAATCTGTGATTGCTACGGCCTCTTTCCTTGCCCTGTTCTACTATGGAAATATTCACAGATATAGAACTTCCAGACTATTCACCCTCTATTCCACCTGATTATTCTTCGACGCCGTTACCCGGAGAGCAATGCATCCAAAAAACACCAAAACAGACAGCTCACTACCGCGAAAACTGTGCTTTCACATACAAAGAACATGGCATGTCTCTCACATTGCGAGGTTGTCGGGAAGAGGATGGCATCCCTACTTTTGGACTGTGCAGTACTGTGTATGGTGAGTTCGCACCAGCCGATAGGAAAAAAATCGTGTCTGTAGTAGTCAAGGTTCGTGTCGCGTCCCCTCTCCTGTTTTCCGCCATTTTTGATCTTGGACGCAGTTAGAGACACAAATTCGGGTGAAAGCGAGATCGGGAATATTATTGCATACTCTTTTCTCCAAAGAGCGCCTGCTGTGGCGGAGAAACGATTCGACCAGTGACGAATGCCCCAGCTTGCTACCTGTCTCGATATCCTTCCCCTCCGCATATCGGGACAAAGATGATGGTCGCCAACATCGTCTTCCACCTTCCATGTCTATCAGGCATCCATGTCGAGTGGCTATTGTGCATTCGCTAAATGTTGTAGTTCGGAAAGTCGCACGTCCAATTTTCTCCCGGACCAAGTCAGTGATACGCATGTGTAATCGAGAGTTCTGAGCTCATCTAAAATTATGCAGGGAAGTGTGCTTGTCTGCGTATTTACGCTATAGCCCCCGGGTCCGTCCACCCAGGCCGTCACCCCCCACTTTCTCTTCCCTGAAAATCTGCCCGGAAGAATGGCAAGAAGAGATTTGGGGAATGAACAAAGCACCCTCGAGTGAAGACAAAGAGCCACTTATCGCCCAATGCCATGTGAGTCATGCAGTGCAGAGCCCTTTCACGGGTAGTTAACCTCCTCCCGCAAGATCTTCGTGCCTTCAGTTGGAGTGTTCTCGTCGTCTGAGGCTGTACCATTTCACATATCATTCTGCTCTTCAACGACTTTTCTGGGTAGCATCGCCACACACGTGACGCAAAGCGATATTTGCCTGCAAAAACCGATCCATGTATTTCTTCTCCGACGGACGACTGTGTCGATTGGGAATTGGAAAGACGTTCAGGATGAAGTTCTTGGTATAGGCAGGTCCCTTTTCAATCCTATAACAGCTGTCGAGCCTATCTTGGACAACACGGCGACTTTGAGCTGGGACGGTGAAATTCATTGCGAGCGGCCGATCAAATACTCTAGCTTTGCTACCTCTGTGGTTGAAGTCAAGGTGAGGCTTGTCTATATATTCCTAAACCTTAGCCATTCGAACACCTTGCGTATCAGGACTTCTTGGTGGTTTCATTGCTCGTCCCCCCTGG